>CANXYC010036972.1:0-14117 GCA_948193065.1 Aleurites moluccanus
GTATTAGATTGTAAAAATAGAGTAGTTATGGCAAATTTTCTGTAGAAAATGAAGAATGGGGTTCTACGGGTTTAGGTGGCCTTATGCCTTCCCCATACCCTAGGACCGTCATATCTCCTGAAATGGGGGATGTGACACATAAATTCTTATCTTATACATCAAAACTCATAAATGAAAAAATATTTAGTCAATAATAACTTTTATGTCTATTTTTCCCGGTGAAAAAACTCTCATACCATTTTTTGCTACAAATTTTCTTACGTTATTTTCAGGGTAGTTTTGTACATTGCCGGAATGGAATATGGCGAGGCTCACTGGCAATTTCTAGAGCCATTGGAGACTTGTATTGGATCATTTCTGAACCTGAGATTAAAAGACTTAAACTAACTTCTGATTGCGAGTTCTTGATATTGGCTTTGGACGGCCCGTGGGGTAAGGTATATATAGTAGATCTGTAGATATATTAATTCTATCTACAAATTATATAAATACAATATGATTAATAATTTTCATAAATAAAATTAAAATTTTATTCACATTTGTACTTTTCAACAACTTAAATTTGTGAAAAAGGAGATTATTAAGCACTCTGTTTGGAATTTTAGCAAGTAATTAGTAATTAACTAAAGTTGTTTATTTATAAAATTCACAGGTAGATGTGCAAGAGACAGTTGTGATTTTAAGAGACTAGAACTCAGTAGAGGCTTGCAACAGGCTTGTAGATATGTCTTTTAGTAGAGGTAACATGAATGATATTATTGTGATGGTCATAAACCTTCAAACTTTCATGCCAAATTAATGGTTGTTAATTAATTGCTTTATTGGTTTCATCCCGCAATGTATATATACATGTCACATCCCCCACTTTAAAAGATATGATAGTCCTAGGGATTGTGAAGGTGTAAGGCCACCTAAACTCGTAGAATCCCAATTAAAAATTTTTCAGAAATTTTGGCGTAGTTTTCTATATTTTTCCAACAACTAACCAGCACCAAAGTCCATCTCTTCATTAAATTCTAATAACACAACCTGCAGAAGAAATACACTTTCAATATTTCCGTCCTTATATCCTCATCTTCAAAGAAATTCCATTGGGATACTTTATTAATTTTCAAATCAACATTCATATCATTTTTGTCATAGATACTAATAAGCTATACCATTATATAGGTTCATATACTTGTGTCATTACTAATCATCCTTTATGCAACATTTAATATTTACATATATCCAAAATATTAGTTAACCAATTTACAAACCATGGATCATCTACAAAACAAAATATCAAAATTTGGAGATAATACATAGATATGTATGGTTCGCAGTTGAAGAAGATGAAGCTGGAACTGCATCTATCTACTGATCCCCTGAAAAAATAATAAACCACTAAAAGAATGAGATAAAATCTCAGTGACTAGTTTATATGTCACTTCACTTATAAGTACAAATAAAGAGTAATAAATTAATATAGCCATTGATAATATATATTAATTTGGATATGCAAAAGGTATATAATTAAGAATCTCGGTTAGAGTTACAATGTAATATTTAAGGTAAAATAATCAACATAATAAGGTGTCAATAAGTGGTTTACTTTAATGACAGATTTATAATTTTTGTATAAAAGTAGAGGCTATAATTGGTAGCATGCTTATCATTTATATAATTGATAAGACTGTATGGCTGAGAACACCCCTCCCAGCTAGGGTTCACTGTACACAATGCCTGATGAAATTGTTATCCTATTCCATCAGGTGAGTAATCATGTTATTTATAAAATCAATTAGGTTTTAATTCAGGGTTCACAATTGCAATGGATCAAAGATTTCAATATCAATTTTAATATGTTCAATGAATAAATTAAAATGTTTAATGAACAATTTGAAGCAATAGTAAAACAATGGAGGTTATATAATAATTTGGCTATTAAAGGTATCAATCAAGAAAACATTAACAATTTCAATTTCAAGCAAAATGACATATACATTACTCACCTTTCTAAATCTAGCTCTAAGTTCTCCAACACTTCACTTTTAATACAAACAAAAGGAATGGTATACTACTTTATCTTCTTCTCCTTTATCCTTTATCCTTTGTATCTGCCCTACATCCTAAAATCTGTCTTATAAATTCTACCCGAATAATCTCTACTATTTCATTTATAACTCAATATATGGATATCAAAATTATGTTCTATTTTTATTGAAATTTATCTAAGTCATAGGAGAACATTTTACATGTTTTTAGTTTTCTCTGATTTTCAACTTAAGATCCTCAAAAATACAAAATACTGTATGGTTTCTTAGTCTAAACCCTAACTCTAGCCAGTAACATTCAGTGACTCATATCGTTTTACACAACATGAATTTGATAAAACTTCATTAAAGGCATCTTTTCTACACTTATATATCTATAACTTTTATGCTTTGTAAATTTTCAAAATCTAATTCTAAGATTCTAAAATCTAGCCTCCAACTTTCTGTCAAGATACAGAAATTTCAGAATTTCAAAAATTTACTTCTAACTTCTCTTTCTTTCACTACCTAAACCTCTAATATACCACTAGAAATTTATAAAATTGAATTATAAAGATAGATAAGTGTATTAACTCTTGGAGACTTCAAAGAATTTTCTTTAACTTCTAGCAATATTCTAACAAAACTAATGAAGAAAGGAAAGTTAGTTGATGGAAAGCTTGTGAATTGAGGTGATGGAAGAGTAATTTATGGAAGAAGATATGAGATTTTTTTTTTTTAAGAAAACCCGCCTTAAATTTAGGCCAACCATGAGAAGATGAAGAAGATGATGACTTTTGGTTCTTTTTATATATATTTATATAAATTCATATCCAATTAGAATAAAAAAAAGAAGAAATTTTAAAGAAAAAGAAAATAGAATGAATGAGGACTAAATTTGGATGAAGATGAATTAAAGAAAGAAAAAATAAAATGTAATACCCCAAATAAAGCTAATTAGATGACAATAAAATGGAATATTAGAAAGCAGCGATTATAAAATGACAAAAATCTGAAATCTAAAAACAGTTACATATGATAATGTAGAACATAAGTAAATTTTAGGAATTAAATAAATATGACAGAATACAACAGAATGTGATAGAAGGAGACAAAATGTGATAGAATGATTAAGGTTAGACAAACATGAGTAATTTAAGTTAATAGGAATTAATCAAGTTGGCAAGAGAAAATGAATAGTCAAGAAATGACAGTCAGGAAAAATTTGATACGGAGATTAAAGACTTAGGAGCAAGCGACTGTAGAGACAGTCATGTAATATTAAACAGAATCAATGGAAGACTGTAATGGAGAATTCATAATGGTTATAAGTTAATTAGAATTTAGTAGGCATGAAAAGAGGATGGAAGTTCAAAGGAGTAAGGTATTTTAGGGAGGAAAATAGAATTTTTCAAATAAAATGTAAATAGGACCCACCAAATTTGTCACCATTTGCATTAATAAAAAAGTCAAAATTTTATTCTTCTAAAGCAAGTATGAGCCGGACAAATGATGTAATAAATATAGAATTTTACTTATTTTAATTTAAGTTAAAGTAGTATAAGTATTACCTTTACATTTGTCAAAATTTGATCGGAGCAAAATTTTCATCCATATCTTCCATCTTTTTTTTGTTCCTTTCAGTATATAAAAAATAAAAGAAAATAAATTTGACCACTTTATCACAAGGATGGCCGGCCAAAATAAAGTTGGTGGCAAAATAATTCATTTGTTTGCTTAAAGAAATAATTATAATAAAAGAAAGAACACTTGTCACAATTGTAAGCTAACAACTTACTTATTCCAGATAATTCTAAACTTTTTGTCATACTCCAACTCTAGTGGTGCGACGGTCCTAGGGCAAGGGTAGGCTTAAGGCCACCATCAACCCGTAGAACTCTCATATCTTGGATCTCATTAATATTATACATTCATATTAACTATAGATATCATAAAATAATCATTTCTTTAATCCACTTAAACATCATTCATATCTTTACCATTTTGATTTCATAATTTTATCTTGTTCCTTACTGATCAAAAGATACATCTCACATCACTAAGGAACAAGAGTACCCAAAAGGTAACAATTCATAAATCAAAAATATTATCATCCTCAAAGGACTAACTACGGAGCTCTAGAATAAACTCCCAATGCATTTTGTGTCATAATTTCATATAACGAATATACAAAATCATATTTCAAAATAATTACAATGAAGGCTTCTTGGAAGAATGAGTCAAGAAGCTGGATCTTCTCTACTAGCTCCCTCACGAGCTACCCTATCACCTGAAATCCACATAAGAGGAATGAGCCTTCAACTCAGTAAGATATGAACATTCAATATATATATATATATATCGAAAGAAATAACAATTTCAAGAACATGGGTACAAATCATAAAGTGGTTAGGCTTACAAGAAACAGAAGTGCTCACAATCGAATTGCACTATCAAATATCATGGTAGAACTACAGAGTGCATAAGTAGCCATGCTACCTATCACAACAAAGCGCATCAGTAGTCCTTGCTACCTTATCGCAAACGCATCCTTGGCCAGGCATACGCTTAGAGCTCGTGGTCCCCTCTAGGTGGAACACTGGTACAATAACCCTACCAGCTAGGTTCCCAAAGTGCACAATGGACTAATGAATTTACTCTCATTGGGAAGAGCGTTCAATCCATAGGGTCATATGGTTTCATCTCACAAGAACATATTGGTCCTAAGACCATTAACATATATCATAATTTTAATCAATTTAACAAGTAAGAAGCAAGTAGGAATCATGTGAACTTGATCCAAGAAAGTTAACCAAGTCACTTACATTATATACATATATATAGAAATCACATGTAATAGCTAAAAATTTTTCAATTTAAAGGTATCATAGAATTTATCATTTCATGGTCCGATAATACAATATCAAACATATAAGAATTATATAGGTGAACATTAAGAATATTGGATCATATTATTTCAAGGAAGTAGCAAACAAATGCAATGTTCATACTTACCTCAACACAATTTACTCTCGAATTTCCTTTAACAGATTGCCCACAATAATCTCCTCAGTTTCCTTGATTTCATTCTCCTAAGAAATTTCCCCAAATATACAAAATTAGGGTTTTTCCTAAATCAATAATATTCAGCATGATTTCTAAATATTTAACCATCTTAGAGTTTATATTCTTAATTCCCATCATCAATTTAATTCATCTCTTAAAGAAAAATCTGTATTTAATTTGAATTTATTGTTCATGTTACTATTCATGACAGTCCATTAATTTTGATTCCTCTAACATTTATTACAATGTATAACCTTAAAATGCTTGTAATAAATTTCTATACACCTATAATTAATTATTCTAACTGCCAGATTTAATTAATCTAAAAGAATATGAAATTTGAAGAAATTTACCTTATTTCTCCAAAAACTGACTTCCTGAAGTATTCTGCTTGAATCTGACAATTTATGCATTATAATATGTTAATTTAGAGATCTAATGTATTAATTTTGAGTATTAATGCCTTAGACAAGAAATGGAACAATTTAGAAAAAAATTGAAGAAGAACGAAGAAAGAAGAAAGAAAAAATCGTGAAGAAAATGCTACTGGCTACTGGGTTAAATGGGCCATTGACCAAAATCCCACTCGCCTTGCCAACCTACCTTGTCAATGCTACCTCGCATAAGCCAGCTAGTAATTCCTAGCTCGTAGCTTGCTAAACTGATCCAGTAATGCCACTTCGCAAAATCCACTTCTCTGATCCAGCTCGCATATGTCACCTCGCATATGCTGCCTCACCAAACTCTCCTCGTGAACTCTTCCTCGCATATGCTGCCTCGCATATGCTACCTCGGCAATACCTCTTCACCTCTTCGCCTCTTCGCCAACTCATTTCGCTTATCTCCCTCTTTGGCCAAACTCTGCTCGCGAACTGCCACTTCGCACATTCCCTCTTCACATAATGCCTCTTTGCCTTTTCCTCTTTGCCAAATCCTTGTTCGCCTAACTCCACTTCGCACATGCCACCTCACATATGCCTCTTCGCCAATTGTCACCTTGACAATTTCTCTTCGCCACTTTGCTAACTCGCATCGCCGGCTCGCAAATGCCACCTCACATTTTGCCGGCTCGCCATAACCAGTCTCTGCCCAACTAAGACTCTTCCCTAATAACTTGTACTTAATCAGCTCGCAATTAAGCTACAAACATCCAAACTTCCTGATTATTTATGTCACTTAAAATAGACATGCAGGGGATCAACATATCAAAAATTCAAATCATAAAGGTAACTACACTGACCATGGTGACTTTCTAAATTTACCCAGACTTACTGCCCCGAAATCCAGCCGGACAGACCCGAGAAAATCTACTCTCCACTGAGTTATACTTATCCAAATTTCCTAAAATTTTATAGCCAATATCTAACACACAAAGGAACATTTCTCATGTTTACACCTTTGGCTCAAACTGCCTCAGTCATTCCCAGAAAATTCAAACATATACAGACTTCGTGCAGAAAATCTAAACTAGACAAATCCTGCTCAAAGAGACATAACTCCTTACTCATTCAGAACTCAACCAAGCAATTTTACAAAATTGAAGATGAAATATAAATCCACAACTTTTATGTTTTATACTTTACCAAATTATTTCTTTAAGAACATGCAATCAACCTCATAAATTCCTGCAACCAGAAATTTACTGCATCTTCTTAAAACATTCTCATCTTTAATTAATTTAAATTCATCAATTAAACAATAATTAAAATACAACAAAAATGACAGATATTATACTTTTCCTACACAAACTTGACAAAAGTTGATAGAATTTATTTAAGTCTCACAAAAGCCAATAAATAAGAGAAAAGCAAGAGAAGAAATGGGAAATATCCATAAAAAGTATCCAAAGAAATAAAGAATGGAGAAGGAATAGAAAATAAAGAAGACAAAGGAAATAAACGATTTGACTAAGGTAAAATTCTGTCACTTGGTGTCTATTGTGTTTAATTTTGATTTTTGAGTTAAATAATTACTGAAATTATGTGATTGAGAAAACATGATGATATATGAGATTTTAATTAAAGAATTAGGGTTTTAATTGAAGGATATATGTTGGGAATTTGATAGATTGAGTAAAGTTTATTTTGTGACTAAATTGAAAAATCTGAATCCTATAGAAGCAGTATGTTTAGACTGATATTCCGTGACCTAAATGATAGAATTGGTGGAAGTGATGAACATGAAAAATATTTATATATGTGTCTAGTATATATCTGTAAAAGGAATTTGTAAAATATGAAGTGAGGGGAGAGTTATTAAGTAAAAACAGAGACTGACTTAGAAACAGAAAAATTTAAAAATGCTACTGTGTTTTTAATTCATAGATGGTTAGAGACTGAATTAGGCTAAGTGTTCAACATAAAAGATGTTTATTTATGTCTTATATAGAGGAATGTAAAGATGTTTTGTAATTTTATTAGTATTTTATGAGATATATCCATGTAATATCTGCTATTTTTGTAGTGATTTATTAATTTTATATGTTTGAAGAATTAATTAATTATGAATGAGAATATTTGAGAATTTATGGAATTTCTGATTCATGGATGTTGTAGGATTTTGTGATAATAATTGCATATTCTTAAGGAAATAATTTTGTAAAGTGAAAAACATGAAAGTTATGAGTTTATATCCAAACTATAATTCTGTAAAAGGGTTTGGAAAAATTTTGTGTGTGTGATGAGTTATATCTATTTAAGTAAGGCTGGTCTGGTTGAGAGTTTCAGGCAAGGATGCAATGTCTGTTTGAAATTACTGGGAATGATTGAGGCAGAATTATCCAGGGGTGTGAACATGAAAAATGTTCCTTTGTGTGTTGAGATGTTTTCTGTAAAATTTTAAAATTTTTGGATAATTGTATCTCAATATAGAGTGGGTTTTATTAGACCTGTTCGGAGAGATTCTAAGGTAGCAAGTCTGGGTGATATTTGGAGAGTCACTATAGTTTATGTGTTGGTTCTTTTGATTTGAAATTTTGATATGTTGTGCCCCTAAATGTTGAGTGTAAGTGATAAAAAGAATTAGTAAATTTGGATAATTGTAGCTTACTGGCGAGCTGGTTAAGTGTGAGATGCCCAAATAGAGTTTTAACTTAGAGGAATTTTGGTATGGCCAGATGGCAAAGGCGAAGAGGCGAAATGGCAAAGTGGCAATCTGCGAAGAAGAAGTTGGTGAAGAGACTTGGCAAAGAGAAGTTGGCGAAGAGGAGTTGATGAAGAGTGTTGGCAAAGAGAGTAAGGCGATGAGGTATTATGCAAAGAAGGCATTATGCGAAGAGGGAAAGTGCGAAGTGGCAGTTCGCGAAGAAGCGAAGAGGCAAAGAGGCGAAGAAGAATTGCGATGAGTGTCTGGTGAGGCAGCTTATGCTAGCTAGAATGTGCAAGGTAGCATTGCCAGATCAAGTTTGGCGAGCTGGAAGAGTGAGCTGGGAGTGCGAAGTGGGAATGGCGAGCTGGTAAGGCGAGGTAGCTTTGCCGAGGCAGGTTTGGCGAGTTGACATGTTTTCTGGGGGCAGTGTTTATTTAAACCCAGTAACCCCAGTAGCGATTTTTCACGATTTTTCCCTTCTTCCTTTCCTTGTTAATTCAGTCTTTTTCTCAGATTTGTTCCATTTTATTTTCTAAGGCATTAATGCTCAAATTAATGCAATAGAATTCTAGATTAGTATATTTTAAGGCAGAAATCATCAAGATTTGAGCAGAAAGTTCAGGAATTTCAGTTTGAAGAAATTAAGGTAAATTTTCTTCCTAAGCTATTTTCTTTGGATTTATTTAAGTCTATGGGTTAGGAAAATTAATACTGGGTATACAGAATTTATTACCAGTGATCTGAAGTGATTAATGGTAATTAACGTGGGAGAAATTAATTTGGTGAGACTGCCATGAACAGTAACTCCAAAAATTTAATGCAGGTTTTCTTTAAGAGATAAATGAAATTGTTATTGGGGTTAAGAATGGAGACTTTAGGATAGTTAATTAATAAGAAATCATGTTGAATATTATTGGTTTGGGGAAACCCTAAATTTTGTATATTTGGGGAATTTCCTAGGAGAAGAAATTCAAAGTGATTGAGGAAGTAAGTGAGCAGATTTCTAAAGAGAATTAAGAGAAATTTGTATAAGCGGTAAGTATGAACATTTTGTTTGATTACCATTCTTTGAAAGTAATATAACCAATTATTCTTGTATTTGTTATCCTATTGTACATATATATTCACAAACTGTAAATTGTGAATGGATTGATCAATATTCTTGGATCAAGTTTATATGTTCTTGCTCGTGAACCCGATTTGATTAATGTTATACGATGATGGTCTTGCGACCAATATGTTTCTTATGTGATTGAAACCCATGACCCATGGATAGAACGCTCTTCACAATGAGAGTAAATTCATTGGTCCATTGTGCACTTTGGGAGCCCAGCCGATAGGGTTTTTATCGGTGTTCCACCTAGAGGGGGCCATGAGCTCTAGGTGCATGCCTGGCCAAGCATGTGTGCACGTTAAGATAGCAAGGCTATCGATACATATGTTATGATATGATATCAGTTCTATCTGATAAGATTTGATAATGCCATTCTTTGTGGGCATTCCATGTTCTAAATATGAACCATGATTTGATATAACCAAACCATTATAAGTAACCATATTCTTGCAAGTAAACCTTGTGTTTTCTTTCATACCTAAGTGTATAAATATTTGTCCATGGCCGTGATTTACTATTCTGATATTATTGTATAGTGTTCATATCTTACTGAGTTGAAGGCTCATTCCTCTTCTGTGGATTTCATATGATACCATAGCTCAAGAAGGAGCTAGTAGAGGAGATCCATCTTCTTGACCCATTCTTCCAAGAAGCTTCATTGTAATTCTTTTGAAATATTTTATATATTTATTTAATAGTATTATGATACTATATGTAATGGGAGTATACTCTAGAGCTCCGTAGTTATTTCTTCGAGGATACTAGAATATTTTGATGTATGACTGGTATTATTTTGGATACTCTTGTTCCTCAGTGATGTGAGATGTTTCTTTTGATCATTAAGGAACAAGAGAAAAAGATGAAATGATTATAGAAAGATATTAAATGATTTAATTATATGTATATGGACATAATTATGGTATGGTAGTGTATGATACTATCTTTGATATAGTGATGATGAGATAAATGATATGTGTGTTCTACGGGTTTATGGTGGCCTTAAGCCTACCCTTGCCCTAGGACTGTCGCACCACTGGAGTTGGGATGTGACAATCCAAATCAGTATAGACTGTCGGACTTAGAGTGCAGAACAGCAGGGTTGACAATAGGGTTAAGTTCAAACAGTCACCATATGTTATGTAGAACTTGCATATATCTGAATATTGGATATGTTAGACCCTAATATGTCTAGTTGTAGGAAAAAGAATCAATGCAATTGGATAAGTGTAGACTGAGTTAGAGACAGAAGTGTCCGAACTGCCAGAATGAGATTAATAAATGAGAATTGTCAGGCTAAAAACCCTAAGTATAAGAATAAATGGAAATTTATTAAACTAAATTGAAGATGAATGTATAACATATAGATGAATACTGATTATTAATGTTTAAATTAATGTATAGCTTTGAATACTAAAGCAGATATAAGTGGAAGATCAGAGTAGAGAAGTGAATAGTGGATACGTAAAGATATTAACAAGGTGAGTAATGTATACATCATTATGCATACCCATGCTTTGATTTGTTGACCCAATGAGTATGTTTCCTTTCTTGATTAAATGCCACTTTGTTATTATTGATCATTCTTTGATCTTTCAAAAGATTGAAATTTATCCATAGTCATTAATTACTATTGACGTTGAAATGTCTTTTGTATACTGATTGATAAGTAAACCCGTGTATTGAAAGCCATGGTACCGAAATGTTCTTAATGCATACTTAATATTGTTATTGATTTCCATTAGCCTATTTACATGTGGATTTGACAGAGCTGCCTCTTCGACAGGGCAGTGGGTAAATATTATCGGCAATGTGCACATTGATTACTAATGCCCTAGTTGGGAGGGGTTATGGTCCTGGCCATAGGGTCTGATCAGCCTTATGCTTACTGATACTGATCGATATTGATACTACTGGAGACTATATATTCGCATATAGTCCATATTGATACTACTTGAGACTGTATGTTTACATATAGTCCATCCCTTTATCTGTCTTATCTACATAATACGAATATTATTTACCTGTTTATCGATTCCAAGCTTATACCTTATTGCTTACCACTGATGGCCATTCTATCATCGATTTAATTGTTATCTGTTCCAAACTTCTAAAGATATTTGGTGCAAAATAATTAGCCTTTAACATGCAAACTTGACATACTGATATTCATTCATTGTATTCATTGTTACTAAACTTCCATTGGTATACTATGTTATCATATACCCATATCACATGTGTAATGATGTATATATGCTCACTGAGTATTTTTATACTCACCCTATTATAGCTAATAATTTTACAAGAAAGAAGTATTAGGAGCAAAATCCCAAGATAGTTTTCTTGTTCCATACTTAGGACATCCAACGACTCCAGTATAAATTTCTTTTGTGGAGTCAGTCAGTTCATACTCTAGAGCTCCATGGGGTATATTTTAGGAAGAAGATAGTTTGTATATGTATATATATTTATATTAATAGTTACTAAAACTGAAATGATAACTGATGCTAAAATGAATTTGGTATGATATATGATAATGACTACAATACAGATAAAGAAAATGCATTTTTATAGACTGTGTCATGTTATGAATAGAATGAACATATATAAGTGTTTTATATATTTGTGAAACTGTGAAGTTGAGGGTATAAGGATGGTAAATTATTGGGAGTATAAAAAAAATAAATTTTTAGTGCAGGCTGTGTAATTTATGAAAGACCCAGTTTTGGGTCTGGAATAGTATTAAAATTACAAAGAAAACTCTGGCAAATTTTCTGTAAAATTTTTAAGTAATAAATGGAATTTAAGCATTTATGAATGAATTAAAATTGATTGAAGGATTAACAAATGGATTCTTCATGGGTTTTATGGGTTTCTGGTAACCTTAAGTCTATCCGTACCCTAGGACCATCGCGGCTCAAAAGTGGGTCGTGATATAAAATTACAGTTATTCTTGGTGGAGTGGCTGGCAACCTATCCTATTTTTTTATTATTTTATTTTATTTTTTTTAAATTAATCAAATTAATTTTTTAATTTTATCTCTCAAAATTTACTAAATTGCCATTTTTCACTTCTTGTTTTTCTATTAACTACTTAAGCATCTAAATTTTATCAATTTCACTAAATTCTATTTTTAATTTATCCAATATTCATCAGATTTTAGGTATGTGAAGAAAAATCGAATAAAAGACTATATTAAAATTTACTAAAAATTGAACACCAGAGGGTGTCCAATCTTAAGTTTTTCTTTTTAAGTATTTTAAATGATTTAATTAATTAACACTCTCTTTAACTTCGTTTAATCCCCTAATTATTTTTGTTACGATGCTAGGCAATCAAATTAAGGTATCCCATAATCATTTCTAAGTAATGTACTTCCTAAATTTTATAAAAATTCAACTACCAATTCTTATTTTTTAAAACTATCCTTAATTGTTTTAGAATTTAATTAGGGTTATTATATTCTACCCCCCTTAAAATAAATTCGTTCTCGAATTTAAAATTTTACTAACCTTAAATAACAAATAGGTAAGGGTATTTTTGTCACACGTCGAATTCTTAAATAACAAACAGGTAAGGATATTTTTGTCGCATGTCGAATTCACTTTTCCAAATGCATTCTTCACTTATGTAATTCTTCCATTGCACTTTCACCATTGGAATCTCTTTAGTCCTTAACCATTTCACTTGTCGATCAACAATCTTGTATGGAATTTCTTCGTACAATAGATTCTCATCTACTTCAATACTTTGAACTAGAAGGACATGAGCAGGATCTGACAAATATTTCCTCAACATTGATACATGGAAAATTGGATGTACGTGGCTTAAGCTTGAAGGAAGAGCTAAGCGATATGACACATTCCCAACTCTATCCAGTATCTCGAATGGCCCTATATATCTTGGTGACAATTTCTCTTTCTTTCCAAACCTCATCACTCCTTTCATTGGAAAAATTTTCAGAAATATATAACCACCAATCGCAAATTATATATCTTTTCTCTAAGGATCTGCATAACTTTTCTGCCAGCTAAAAGCTATCTTTATTCGTTCTCTGATCAGTGGCATCTTTTTTATAATCTCTCGAATCAAGTCTGGAACCTCCAAATACTTATCTCTAGGTTCCACTCAACATACAGGTGTCACTACCCGTTTCCAGATTGTGACGGTCCTAGGATGCGGGAGATGTCAATGGTGACTGGCACCCGTAGAACCCATTATCACATGCATAATCTATAACCATCAATTTATTATCTATTTTATTTAGTTACCATTTATTCTGTCATTCTGCAATTCTTTCTGTAATCAAGTGCGGTGGACTGTAACAATCATTATAACATGTCATAATATCATCATATACCATAAAATATCATCATATACATATACATGTTCATATCCTAACTAACCCATACATACCCCATGGAGCAGCTAGAGCATGAACACCAAAATACAAAATATATAATATTTACATGAAATGACAGTAAGCAGAAATTCTTGGATGTCTGAGGATGAAATTCTGCAGTCTACTCCTCTCTTGAAATGGTTAAATAAAGCAAAGAGTGAGTATATAAGATACTCAATGAATCTATATGCATTGCCAATAAATATAATGGTTAACAGATGGAACGATGATATCAATAGCTCAATATGAATAATTTACAGAATCAGTAATAGAAGGTGACAAAATAGTCAATAAGTGTCACACCCCAACTCCAGTGGTGCGACGGTCCTAGGGCAAGGGTAGGCTTAAGGCCACCATAAACCCGTAGAACTCACAGATCACTATACTCATAAATGCCAAGAATAACATCATAAAATTTCCATATTCATACATATA
>CANXYC010036990.1:0-14496 GCA_948193065.1 Aleurites moluccanus
TATACCTTATATACCTCACTTTACACAAATCATTCTATAACCATACCTTTATAGCAAAACTCATATCCAATACAAATTTCAAGTCACACTATGCATATCACCAATGCAACACTTAAGCATTTCTTATACACTTAACTTTCCATTTCACATCAAACATATACTATATTCAAAGTTAACTTTCAAATACTCAAATTAACCATTCTTTGCATAATCAAATCTATACATTATCATCATTTCAAACACTAATTCATAATTAAACTTCACTTTACAAATTACATTAGCTTAACACTTTAAACTATCAAACTCAACTTAACCTAGTTGAATGAAATTCATTCCATTCAATCATTTTTCAATGCCATTTCATTCTACATCACTCAAATGCATCCAAAGTATGACATTTGAACATTTAAGCTTAACAAACAACAAAACTCATACCATTTACCTAACTATTCACATTCGGCCAAAACATCAATTTACTTAAATGATTTCCTTTTTAACTTCCAATCAACAATTCATCAGTTCCACATTAAATACAACTTGTTCATGCCTTTAAACACCTAAAACAACCAAATGCAAACCAAACCCTATGCCTTCAAACTTTCGGCCATTTCAAGATTATACTCCAAATCAAATTGTTTCCATCATTTCACCATTAAAACATGTTATACACATCAAAATAACAGCATTTAAAGCTTTAAAGCAAACAAAACAACACTTTTCATCAAAGTTCATCATTTAGGGTTTCAAATTTTCAAATCACTTTCCAACCATACAAAATGGATTCTAATCCATAAATAGTAACTAGGAACACCATATAAACATTCCTAAACCAAAAGAATTCAAATAGAAACAACTTACCAAAATTTCTTCAAAATCTTCTTTGAATTAAATGGTTACTCAAATGAGTTTTTCTATGGATTCTAAGGTTAGAATTGTGTTTAGGATGATGGAATTAACCTATTTCCATCAAAAAATGGAAGAAAACTATAAAGAAATGGTGAAGTGTGGTATGGCCGAAACCTTAAGGAAGCTTTAATGGAGTTAGAAAGCAAACTTGATACTTTTTCGGAAACTGGCGGTGTCAAATTAATTCATGCATACATGTTATGACTTTCTAGGGTATTATATATGAACAGTTGTATATATATATATGATGATGATATTTTATGAGTTGTGATGATCATATGATAGGTTATATTAACTGTTACAACCAATAGCACTAAATGACAGAATGAATTCAGTATGAATAGTAATTAAGAGAATTGGATTATTTATTGATGGTTATAGATTATGAATGTGATACTGTGTTCTACGGATGCCGGTCGCCATTGGCATCTCCCATGCCTTAGGACCGTCTCGACTCGAAAATGGGTCATGACAGGAAGTTATGGATGTTTCTTAGCATTCAAAATCTCATAGGATATATGATGTCGATGACTACACATAGAGAAAAAAGACAGTGAGGATGATTATCACTTAAAAAAAAAAATCAATTAGAGGGTTATGGAAGCAATTCAATGTCATTAGGATGGAGTAGAAATGCTGGTATTAGTGTTTGAAGTTTTGTTGTATATTTCGTGATTGAATTAGTTTACAAGATGTTACTTTATACAAATGACAATCATTCACTTATGCTAAAGTACATGGAAAGCATAAAGATAAGTACAACTACAACTTTTATCATATGAAGCTAAGTTATACCCGTAATACCCCTCTCAAGCTGACAGAGAAGAAGCATGTAACCGCAACTTGTCATATTGACGTTCAAACTATCATCTACCAAGAGGCTTGGTGAATATATCCACTACATGATCATTGCTAGAAATAAACCTGACTTGAAGCTGTCTATTTGAGATTAATTCTCGAACAAAATGGTAGTCTAACTCGATATGTTTAGTTTGAGCATGAAAAATATGATTAGATGTCAAATATACAGCTCAAATATTACCACATAGAGTGATGCAAGTTGTTGTTCTAGAAAACCAAACTCCCTTAATAAAGAGTGTATCTAGAGAAATTCAGCAAAGGCATTAGCCAAACACGATACTCACTATCAATAGATGAGCGAGAGATAGTATGTTGCTTTTTAGCCTGACAAAGAGATAAGAGTTGTTTTCCCATATAAATTGCATAGCATGTAGTAAAATGCCTATCATCAGGATAACCACCCCAATCACTATTTGTAAAGCACTGAATATGTAAGTTTGAATGACGAGAAATAACAAGGCCAACATCCATTATCTATTTAAGATAATGCATCACATGTTTAGAGGCCTTCAAATGATCTTCATTTGGACTGTGCATGAATTGACATAGCTTATTTACAGATAAAGCTAAATCAGGTCTTGTAATAGTGATATACTGAAGTGCTCCAATCACCCTTGTATACATCTCTGCATAAGTAATAATAGAGGAAGAAAGCTTTGTTAATGGTGGACTTGTGGCCATAGGAGTTGCATACAGCTTGTATGATTCCATTCCTTCATGGTGTAATAGGTTACATATATACTTTTTTTGACTCAAGAATAAACCATTCTTCTCGTGGCTTATCTCAATCCCCTAAAAATAATGAAGATCGCCTAATTCCCGAATAGGAAATGTAACCTTTAGAGCAATAAGTAATTCATCAATTTAGCTAAATCTGAACATGTCACCAAGATATCATCCACGTAGACTAAAATATTGTAATACCCGAGACTTGGATTGCGTGATCAATGTTGAGTATAGTGGACCTTGAGTGTGTTTCTATGACCTTTTAGATGAGTTTGTTTGATATATTAGTATGATTCCATGTGTTTGCATGATAAAATGGCATAGCATGTTGTGTTTGAGTATAAATTACCCTTAGAAAAGTTGTATGTTAAGTTTTGATGTGTTTGGATGAGTTGTGGCCAAGTTAGAAGGGAGAAAAACTTGATAAATGCTTAATAATATTTTTCACGGGCATGAAAATACTCTGTCTGAATTCAAAATTTCACCAAAAACATGTAAATAGTGACCTTCATGAGCATGAATCTTGTTTTATGGGCGTGAATATTTCATGAGCGTGAAAGGTCAAGGCCTATAAATATAACCTTCATTTTTTTTTTCATTTTTCAACTTTCTCATTTCAGCTCCCTTACTTCTTTCTTCATAAATTCTTCTCAACTATCCAATCAAATCTTTGTTCCTTCATTTATAACAAGAGATTGAAGAATCATTATTTCAAGAACCTCAATAATTCAAGTTTCTCAAGAAATCTTCGTTTCTAGGATTTTAAGGTATTTTCTCAAAATTCATTTTATAAATTCAAGTTAAGTTATTATATGGTTAGAATAGTTATTTATTATTTATATATAGATATTTATGAGCATTGAATGCTATTTATTACGGTTAAAATTAGGGGTGGCAATTCATGTTAGTGGGTCGTGTTGACATATATTTATGACACGATAAGGGTCAATACGAATACGACACGATTAATTTATCATATCAAAAATTTAAACACGAACACGATCCACTTAATTAATGAATAACATGACACGACATGAATAATATGTTTAAAATTTTAAATTAATTAATTTTTTATTTTAATATTTAAAAATTATCAAATTTACTAAATTAATTCCTATAATTTATATTATTACATAAAATATAATTAGATATAAATTTATAAAGAATATTAAAAATAATATTCATATATAAATATTTTATAAATCATAAATATATTCAATTAAATATATTAACACAATACTATACATGCATATTAACGTGTTAAAGCGTGTCATTTTCGAGTTAGCAGGTCAACACGAATGCGACATGATTATTTTCATGTCACAAAAGGATCGACACAAAATTGACACTAACACAATAACTCCTAATCCAAACCCCAAAATTTCATGTTGGGTTCGTATCGTGTCTAATATTGCTGGCCCTAGTTAAAATATAAGATACAAGAATTAATGATTTTTGGGTGAATAATAGTTATTTTTCTCAATCTTCCATTTTTCTTCTAAGAGATGATTAATTTGATGTTAGGAAGCATGTTTAGACTTTTTAAAATATTTAGAATCATAAGAATTACTCTTATATTAGTATGTTTAGCAAAACCCTAATTTTGGATATTTGGAAATTTTGGTTTAGGAGTGGAGAACTCAAGGGATTAAAAAGGTTATGGCTTAATTAAGGAGTTTGAACTTGATTAGCAAGGATTTGTTTAAAGGTAAGTTATAGAACTTTGTTAATGTATATTGCACTTTATAAGAAAATGCTTGAATCTTTCTTCAAACTCTATGCATGTCCATTATGAACTATTCATTGCTTTGAAACCCGAATGAATGAATTTGTTGTTGATATCTATGAATGGTTGATACCCTAATAAAAATAACCATTTGTATGAAAGAATGACTTGGTTATCTTTCTTGGACTAGGACCATTAATGAGTCCTAGTTGTGACTAATGAAATGAATATATATTTAAATGTTTGACGGTCTCTTAGCCATTATTAATCTTTGATATTTCCAAGCTAAAATGATCTTATGAGATACATATGTAATATAATGCTTTTCCTAGTGAGAGTAAATTCATTGGTCTAGAGACCCAGCTGATAGGGTTGTTATCAGTGTCCCACCTAGAAGAAGATGAGAAACTGTAGACGTATGCCTGTGCAAGCATACGAAGACATTGAATTAGCAAAACCTACTTATATGCTATGAAATGATATAATCAGTTCTATCTTATGTTATGATTTGATAGTGCCATTCATTATGGGCACTCCTATGTTTAAATGAAACTCATGATATGATTTCTTCTTACCTATGAATATTCCTTTCATTATATTGTTCCAAAAGCCTATAAATGTTTATATACATGTTCATGATTGATTCTCATGATTATTGAGATAACCTTAAGCATTATGGTTTATATCTTATTGAGTTGAATGCTCACACTTCTTATGTGGATTTCACGTGATAGTGTAGCTCAAGAGAGACCTAATCCCAAAGATAGAGCTTCATGATTTCTTCTTTATAAGAAGACTTTTTGATGTAATTTTGTTGAACATTATTTATGTTATGTAATCATGTCTATTAAGAAGTATACTCTTAGAAGCTTTGTAGTTGTGTATTGGGGACTTTTATTATTTTGTTGCCTTTGATAGTGTTCTTTATAGAGATTCCCTCATTCCATATTGATGTTAGAACTATCTTTTAATTGGTAGGAAACATGAGGAAATTTCATGATAAGATGATTTATATGGATGTTTTGCATGATGTAAGTATATGATTTTGTATATAAGTTTGGGTTCTATAGATTTATGGTAATCTTATGCCTACCCTTGCCCTAAGACTATTATACCGGTGGTTTCAGGGTGTGACATATATATAGTTTAGAGGAGTTAGTATTGCAAATGAATAAAGAAGCATCAACTTTAGAAGAATGGAAACTACATTGTGTAAAAAAAGTAGCAAGCTGAGTAAACCAAGCACGAGGTGCTTATTTCAACCCATAAAGAGATCTCTGCAATTTGCAAACAAAATCAGGATAGCATCGATCAATAAATCCAACCAATTGCTCCAAAAATATATCTTCATCAATGAACCCATGGAGGAATGCATTTGATATGTCAAGCTGTCAAAATTTCTAGTCATCTAAAGTAGCTAATGATATAACAATCTGAATTATAGTGTTTATAATAATAAGACTGAAAGTTTTTGTACAGTCTATACCACTCTCCTGTTTATACCCTTTCACCACTAACTTGGCTTTATAACAATCTATTTTTCCATCCTTTGTCCATTTTATATGATAAACCACTTATTACCAATGACATTTTTATTTAAGGGACGAGGAACTAGTTTCCATGTTTTATTAGTAAGAAGAGCATTTACTTCTTCTGACATTGCTTGCTGCCATTATGCATATGGTTTGGCTTGTGTGTATGTGGTAGGCTAAAGGTCTACATAATTTGGTTTAGTAGGATGCATGGCTGTTAATGCTTGTCTCTTTGTCATGGTTGAAGGGCGTAATGTCACATGATGGGTACATTCAGGTGCTGGTGGATTAAGTTAAGGTAAATTATTTTGACATAAAGATAAATGAAATTCACTAAGATCGACTACTAGATTTAAACTAGGTAAAGATGAAACTAAAGGTGTTACTGTTGGAGATTTAGATAAGAGAAGAGGTCACTGTTGAGACGTAATAAAAGTAAATGATTTTGGAGAGGTAGAAGTGGATTGAATATCATGTACTAAAATTGGAGATGAGATAGGATTCATGACTATGTTTGAATCATAATTTAAATGAGAAAAAGATAAAGATTGAGGAGGAGAAGGATTTATACCTAATCTTGCATTGGATTCCAAGTGAGTTGGGATACAGTATTTGATTTTTAGCCAAGCACGTGAACGTTGATGTGGTTGAGGACTGACAGCACATATGAAAGTTCGAAAAGGAAACTAATGTTCATCAAACTTGACCTATCTAGCAATAAAAATTCAATTAGTGTCTATGTCCAAACATCTATAACTTGAATGTGAAGGAGAGAAAACTAAAAATACACATGATTTGGAACAAAAAAAAAATTGGTTTATTATAAGGACACAACAGCGGAAAAAATAAGACACCTAAATGGGCTTAGGTCCAAATATTTTGGTTTAGTTTTATATAAAATGAAATGACTTGAAGAATTCTTTGAAATAGTGGACGATAATTTATTTATTGTTGAGACTGCAACCTCAAATGCATAGTTCCATAACCGTAATGGAACATGACTATGTGCAAGAAGGTTAAGTCCTATGTCAACTACATGCCATATTTTCCTTTATGATAAGTCATTTTGTTTTAAAATATTTGTTAAGGGTTCAGTATTCACCACCCCAATCAGAATGAAAAGATTTGATTTGGTAATTAAATTGACGTAAAACCATAGATTCAAATTCCCTAAAAGCATTAAAGACCTCACTTTTATTAAGAATAAATCCAAGTGAATCTACTAAAAGCATCAATAAACAAAATAAAGTATAGATGACTTAAACTAGATAATATAGGAGTTGGCCCCATACAACAAAATACACAATCTCAAAAGGCATTTGACTAGACTATTCATTTGAAGCTAAGGAAAGTCTTTGTAATTTTCCTAAAGCATAAGACGAACAAACATTAAAACGAAAAGAAGATGAAACTGGTAAATTAAAATTGTTGACAACTTGATTGATGACTCTTTTATTGGATTGTCCTAAACGTGCATGCCAATAATCCTTAGTAGGTATTATACATGCATTAGCCTGCTTTTGGTGCCTAGAACACGTAAGACATAAATCTCATTCTCACTTGGTCCATGAAGAAGAGGCATCCATATGAGCTGATATGTTGGCCCTTTGATGATGAGTTACAAACTCTTAAATATCCATGTGTTGTATTGAAAATTGTTAATCTTGTATTTATTTAATCCTTTAATTATTATCTTTACGCATTATTTTGATCATATGATTACTAACCTTAGTTGTACTTAAAAGTACAAAAATGCAATATGCTTGTGTCTATGTTAAGTTACATTTTGCAGGATCATGTAAAGACTATTATAAGAATGTAATGATCGTTATGGTATCACGACCCATTCTCAGGATGCGACGGTCTTAGGATGCAGGAGATGCCAAAGGCGATCGGCACCCGTAGAACCCCGTATCACATGCAATTATCTATTACCATCTATTTATTAATCAATTACCTAATTACTATTTATTCTATCAATCTGTAATCCATCTGTAAATTTTACTGCGATTGGATGTAGTATTAATCATATTATAATTAAACTCCAATATAATCTATACATACATATTCATAAACTAACTATACCATATATAACCCATGGAGCAGCTAGGATATGAACATACAAAAATATTGTGTTTATATAATTACACTGATATAAAATACTGCAGAATCCACAGAGTCAAAATGCTAGGATTTCTGCCTCCTACTCTGCACCTAGAGATGGGAAACAATGAGAGGGTGAGTATATAAGATACTCAGTGAATATAATATGCATTGACCAATAAATAGGTAATGGAATATCAATAAACAATAGGCAGATGAAATAAATAAATTAATCTGCTAAAAAATCTCTGGATATAGAATCAAGTACAAAAATGACTGAAAAGTCAGTACTCATATCAAAGGAAGGTATATCACATGGACAAGATAGGTATAGGGCCATGAAACGCATAGAATATGTATCAAACACATATCAGTCTCATATCAATAAATATAAGACGGATTAGGTCTTATGGCTAGGACTGATAATCCTTCCCGGCTAGGGCATTATAATAAAATGTGCACAATGCCGACAGTATGTACCCACTATCTTGTCAGGGCGGTAGCTCTGTCAAATCACATTGAAAATAATGGAAACAAGAAACAAGTCAATTGATACCATTGTATAATAATGGTATCACCAAGTATCAATAATTCATTATCAATCAATTCAATGAGCAATAGAACCAAAGGAATAACAATAACAAGTGATTATACAATAACCAAGGGTTTGGCAACCAATAATGGGATGTAACATAAGTTAGTCATTTATGAACAAAAAGTTCACGCAATTGGCATGCCATTATCGCTGACGATGATGGCATTCAAATGGTTGGCCTATGGATTTTTAAGCTAGGCATTTTGACAAACACTTGGTTGACAACTTTGGGTGGACAATTTGACAAGGTTTGGGTGCAACTCTAACATTGCCCTAATTATCAATAATAATACACATTATAGGCAATTCCATAGGCATTATAAATACAACAATTAGCAACATTAATGGATCAAATTTGCTTAGGAAAACAAGCCAAAATGAGGCAAAAAATAAAGGCAAAAATGGCATTTAAGGTTCGGCCAAAATAAGGTTTTTATATATGAATTCCAAACTTCAATTTAATACTTCAGGCATGTTAAAGGATGCATAAAAGACTCACTTAACATGCCAAACAAGCCACCAAAATTGATTTGCCTCCAATTCTTCAAAGTAGGTAAAAATGGCAAATTTCCTCAATTTGATTTTCTACATCAAACCAACCATAAATAACTCATCAATTAACTTCCAATTAACATATTCTAAACTCAATTAACATAGACTAATCCAAAATCACATATCCATTTTATACAGCTTAGGTTTAGGGTTTAAAAATTGGAGAAAAATGTTATATGCATCAATTGATGCAATTAAACACATTACCCAATCTAATTAATATCTAATAAACCTAAATCAACCATAAAATTAAACAATGCAATAATTTATCTCAATTTGATACTTTGGCTAAAAATTTCAAGATGATTGTTCTTGAAAATTTTTTATTCTCTAAGGTAGAAAGTGGATGGAAGATGGAAGATATATGGTTTGATAGAAGTTTCCATTGATTTTCCTTAAGAAAATTGAACGAAAAATGATGGGAGAGGGAGGGGAAAATTTCGGCCAAAATGGGGAAGAAGATGAAGAAAATTTTCTAAGTGTGACTTATATACTAAGTCACAATTGGCAAATTTTATTTTAGTCCTTAAACTTTCCTTAAATTATACTTTTACCACATTTCCCTCTGTAATTTATTCTGACGATTCTGATGGGATTTGAATTTCAAAGTGAAGATTCAAACATCTTATTTTTATTTATACTTTATTATAAAATTAATTTCAAAGCCGTTTTGAAGTTCAAACAGTCCAATTTTCACTATACCCCCCAAAGTTCCATTTATTCATGGTTTTGCCATCACTTACTTTTTTAGTGTTTCTAAATATTTTTCACCTCTTTCTTTTTACTATAATTACACATGCATATATATGATTCTTTACACTTGGTCAAAATCAGAAATTCATCTGTCTACCGGACTGCTATTTTTTCTGCAGCGTTATCGACACTGATATTTTTCGGAAAAGTATTTCGTTTATATTCTAACTGAGTCTCTAAAATTATTTTTAGTCATTTCAATGATTTCAAACCAAATATTAAGAACTTTAATCATATAATTAATATAGGCTTTTCTAGGGTATTACATATGGATTGTTGATGATATTTGCCACAAAGACACATAAACATTTTTAACACCTGTCACAATTTTGGAACGTCGGTTACACTTCAGTAACAACCATTACATGAAAAATATTAAAAATGGGCATGAAAGTCCTTTGGCAACTAAGAATAGGGTGAATTGGTTGTTTTATAAAATTAATGACAACTTAAAAATTAATGAAGGGAAGAAGGAAAGAAAAATTCACACCAAGAATTTATAGTGGTTCGGCCAAAATATACCTACATCCACTTCTCAAGATCACACTTGAGTATTTCACTATCTTTGATCCTTTTTTAGGTTAAAGATCAAACCTTAAAGTGTTTTGGCTCACATTAAACCTTACAAGTATTTTACAATAAGGCTCACACATAACCCAAAAGATATACAACAGATGAGAAAGAAATTATCCAATTACTTTTACCCAACTCTCAAAAATTAATTACACTTCAACAACCTTGAAGTTTAAGCAATTAATTCTTTTTACAATAGAAAACTCAATTTAAAGTTCATGAACACATAAATGCTTTGAAGATATGAATTAATGCATAATAAATTAGTTATTATTGTTGTAATAAATTCATATCAACTCATATATATAGTCCTTAGCTTAAAAGAGCCGTTTGGGTGCATTAAATATGCATTTAATACAAATCATAGTTGTTCCAACGGCTATATTTTTGCCAGACTTCGAACTATAGTGGCAACTACACAATCAGTAGCAGGCGCTACATAATAAGTAGTTGGCACAACTTTTGCTCCATAAACTTCAAGACACTTCTGTGTCTTCTGAGCTTTTTTAGTAGCGGATGCTACATCCTATAGCAGGCAGTACTTATTAAGTAGTGGGCACTATCCTTTTGGTTCACTTTGAATTTTGAAATTTGCAGCTGTGACTACTTTGTAGTGGCTGCTACTCAACTTTCAGCATATGTAGCAGTGAGAACTTATATAGATCGCAAGCACTATTGAAGTTAGTAGCGAGAACTTATATAGGTTACGGGTGCTACTGAAGTTAATAAACTACTGTGTCTTCTGGATCCCATTGTAGCGGCTACTATTGCTGAGTCGCGGGCGCTACTTGAAAAGTAATAGGTGCTACTTATCTGGTAGCGGAGGCTAAAAATCTTTTTTCTTTTAACTTTTCTTTTTTTAAACTTAAGTAGCGGGGGCTACTTAACAGTGTAGCAGGCGTTACAAACCAGCAACCTGCGTTATAAAAATCTATCCTTGCATATAATCAAACAAACATAATTATAGGTTTAATTACTTGTTTGTACACATCAAAATGAGTATGTTAGAATACTAAAGATCTAAAAATCTCCCCCTTTTTGATGGTAACAAACAACTTTTAAGTGCAAGAGATAAAAATGTGAACCAATGAAACTTTTTGAGAAAATAGTACAAAACTCTCCTTTAAAGTGTGCTAACATGTTTTAAATCACATTTTTGATAAGTTTGCACTATTACTCCCTCTTTGTTTGTAAGCAATAAAAGAAAAAAGGAATGTTGAATGGGGGTTTTACTGTCAAAAAGTGCAGGAGTCATTTTGTAACACCCTTAAATTTCATTTATATAACCTTTAATATATGTTGTTTAAGCATAAATAAAGTTAGTTTAGACATTAGAATATCATACTTGCGTAAGTGATTATAAACATGATTAGAACGATAAATTTCAAGATTGGATCGAAATTGGAGAAAACCTAAAACTAGGTTTATGTTTGAAATGGATTTTCTGTATAGGATTCCATAATTCTAATTAATGTTTAAATATGTTAGTTAGCATCCATTTAAGGCTAAATATGTGGTAAAATTGATTGTAGAATCGAAGAAAACCGAAGAACACTGATTTTGCCTGTTATAGGCAAATAGACATTTTATCACGTAAACGATCGATTTGTTGCTTCTGGTGAGTTATATGTATATTATTATACATGTTCAAAACTTTCTTTGATCAATTTGAATCCATTTAAATTCCTGCAAATTTTTGTCCAAAGTGTTTCATTTGAGTTTCCTTTGAATTTTCCTTGAATTCAAGCTCTGATTATGTTGTTTATTGATGTATATAAACCCTGTTTGATAATGCCTTTGTGTTTGTTGCCATTGGGGATTGAATTGTAAACTTTGGCTTTTGATCAATATGTCCCAAAACTATATTTATTTAGTCCTAAAGTGGTGCACACCAATTGCTCGACGAAATGACCTTTGTTAATTTCCTTAAGAAACCAATTGTTATCAAATTTGCTAAAATGGGTGGCTTTCTTTATCGCTAGTATAAATGTGTCTTCTTGATATATTTTGAACTTATATCCTAAATGATTTTTGTGGAATTTTGCCTATGCTATAATGTTGCTTTGTTAAGGATAATGATCCTATATGTGTTTGTTTGCCTAAACTGCTCAAATGTGCTAAAGTTATAGAAATTGAGCCTTGTTGATTTTCTTGCCTATTTGGTATTTTATTTGCTATCTTTAGCCTATTCCAATGTATGTATGACAGAGCTACCTTACTAATGGGGTAGTTGGTAAATACCATCAACATTATGCATAATGAAATTCCAGTGATACCTTAGCTAGGAAGGGTTATGGTCCTGGCCATAGGGTCTGATCCACCTTATGTTATTTACATGTTATATTAATAATGATATGCGTTTCATGACCTAGTATCTATTATATATATATATATATGGTTATTATTTCTTCCAGTGCCTATACATCTATATTTGATATCTATAATCTATTTCCCTTGATTTGGTCTTTTAATGTGCTATCCATGAGTCAATTGTTAATACTGTTCATTTGTTGTTTCCTACCTAGCTTGATGTATGAATTGTTACCTTTTTGGGTACTCTTGTTCCTTAGTGATGTGAGATACATCTTTTGATCATTAAGAAACAAGAGAAAGATATGAAATGATAATAGAAAGATATGATTGATTTTAATTATATGTATGAATATGATAAATGTATGGTAAAAATATGATGTTGCAATATATTTGATGTTGGTGAGATTTATGATTTGTAAATTCTACAGGTTTATGGTGGCCTTACGCCTACCCTTACTCTAGGACTGTCGCACCACTGGAGTTGGGGTGTGAAAGTAAAAATACAGAAATATTCTTACACTTTATTTTTAATTATTACATTATATTTTTTTCTTTAAAAAAACTTTTTTAGGGTTAAAAAATATATTTTTATATTTTTTGACAACTTTGAAAATAAAATAAAATAAATATTTTTTAAATAAATTTTTTATTTTATTTTTAAATTTGTCAAAAATATGAAAATAAATTTTTTATTTATATTAAAAAATTTAAGAAGAAATAATTTAATTTCTTCTTAAATTATTTTTTGAAAATAAAAAATGAAAAATATTTTTTAAAAATATTTTTTATTTTCAAATTTGTCAAAAAATATGAAAATAAATTTTTTAACCCTAAATTTTTTTTTTAGAGCAAAAATAAAAAAAAATAATTAATTAAAAATAAACGGTAAGGACATTTCTATCTTTTTACAGTCTTTATTAACTATTTTAGGATTAACTAAATGCAAAATTATACAGAAAAATGTACTAATATAACGAGATATTTGTCAAGAGAGTTTGTGTATTTTTAAAATAATAAGAGAAATTTAATGTATTGTATCATTTTACAAGGGAAAAATAATAATTAACCCATTAATATATGTCAAACAAATAATCAAAACAAGAAAAATCCACAAACGAAGTCTTTTGTTGGCTAACGATGCAATTTCTTAGGGAGACTTTTGTAGGGTAACCATGACTTTGATATGATGTTAAGAGATAAAATAATAAAGGTTTTCCAGCTTTGGTGAAGCCATCGAACCCTTTTTGTTGCTTTGTTTCCATGCATATGTCTACACCACCCATGACTTAGTTCAAGTCTTGCACATAAATTTGGTCCAAGTCTTGCATTCACTAAGAAAATTCTAGGTAATTAATTAGATCCTACAAGGAAAATGCTTTCATTTAATTGAGGACTCATTATATTATTCTATTTATGTGACTAATAAATAAAATAATATAATACTACAATAACAACTTTGACAAAAATAACGTACAACTTTGACAAAAAGGTGTGAATTGCTACAATAGCATGACGCACATGATTAATATATATAGAGATGGAGGATGTGGGAAGGCTGCATAAATTGGGACATCCAACAAAAGGAAGTATTTGCAAGAATCTAAGAGAAATGAGAGCTTCAATGAACTGGTTTACTAGTAGTTTTTTACTAGTAATGATTTCTTTAAGTCTCTTTTCAAGTGCCTTAGCAAGAAACTCCATCCCCTCACCATTAAAACCCAAGAATCCACTTCCATCACCACATAAATCATCACCTTCACCTTACTTCACTCCACCATCACATAGTAATAATCCGCCTTCACGAAAGTTTCACAAGAAATCTCCATCAACACCATTGCCAAAGAAATATCAACCAC
>CANXYC010037090.1:0-20366 GCA_948193065.1 Aleurites moluccanus
ACTAATTCTATCATCAATTCAAGAATCTCATCACTAATTCATCAATTCACTATTCAAAGTTTCACATAAACCCTAGAATTTAGGGATTTTCATTATTTAGAGTTAATCTAGCTAAAATAACTCTAAACCCATTCATTTCAACCCAATTACTATCTATTTAATCAATAAAAATCAACAAACAATCATATACCTCAAATGGTGCTCACGACAGAATTTTTCCTTGCTGCCGCTGCCATTTTTCCAGCTCCTCTCTTCACAAGTTAGGGCCAGAAAAGGATGAACACAGGTATATATATATATGATTTCCAGAAATTTTCGGTGGAAAAATGTGAAAATCTGATGAAGGAGACAATGAAAAGTGTTGGGTTTTGGAGAAACAAGAAGCTTGCTGTGAACGTTGAAAACAAAGAAATGGGTTAAGTGTTCATGTTGTTGCTTATAAATAGGCTACTGCCTAAATTGCAAATCCCGGCTGCTATGCACTTACTCATCCTGCCTCCCCAAAATTCAATTTCTGCTGGTCCAGCTCGCCAATTGCCGGCTCACCAGACCCAGCTCGCCAATCTCAGCTCGGCAATGCTTCTTCGCATTGTCGGCTTGCCTTTGCCTCTTCGCTATTCCCAGCTTGCCAATGCCTCTTCATATTGCTGGCTCGTATATGCCTCTTCGCATATGCTGGCTCGCACTTACCTCTTCGCATTTCCTCTTCGCCTTTCCTCTTCGTATTTCCTCTTCGCGAGGCCAGCTCGGCAAGACCTCTTCGCAAAGCCTGCTCGGCATTGCTCCTTTGCAAAGCCAGCTCGGCATTGCCTCAAGGCCAACTCGGCATTGCCTCTTTGCAAGGCTAGCTCTCCAATGCCGGCTGGAAACCCTTAACCCAGTTTTCATAGAATTTCGCTGAAGACTCAAATTCTCAATTTCTTTAACACTTAGCATTTTCTCACGCAATTTAAACAACTCAATCAATATTTCTCACAAAATTTCCATACTCATTTTCTATCATTATCCAAAATAATTAATAAGTAAATATTTATACTTATTTCAAATTAATTAATTAATTAAGCCAATAAAAATAAATTTATACACAAAATATACACAAAGATTGTTTAGGAAAATAATGGGTGTTACAATATTTAATAGGGCATTTAAAATTTGTATGATTAAAAAATTTATAATAATTGCATTTTACCATCCCTTTAGGATTTGTTACTTTCTTATCAAAGAAAGTGTTAACCTTTTTGACTTTTAATTTTGTATGAAATCCTAATACGGCCTCAAAAATCGCTCTTTGTGAAGCAATAATATTTTCAAGAGTTTTGCTTCCTTGTGTGAACTTACTCAAGAGTTCATTTGAATTTTGAGCTCACTCTTTACTTTATCATGTTCACATAAAAGGTTTGAATAAGCATTTTTTAAATTCTCAAGTTGAGTAGAAAGATTCTCATTCATGAATGCTTTCTCAAATTCAAGTTTCAATTTGAGCAAATTTTTTCTTCAAAATTTTATTTTCTTTTAAATCACACAAAAAAAAATTCATCAATTCATTAAAAGCATCTTCTAATTCAAGTAAAGTGTAAGAGTTAGAAGTTACCTCATAATCTTCACTTTAAGCTTCTTCATCTTCTATTGCCATAAAGCAAAGGTTGATATTTTCTTCAACTTCCTCATCGATGAAATTTTCATCACTTGAAGTGTCACTACCACTTCAAGCCGCATAAGCTTTATTTCTTTTGCTAAACTTCTTCTCTTTTCTTTCTTTCTTCTTCTTATTCTTGATGTTGGGACAATCCATTTTTATATAGTCTAATTTCTTGCACTCAAAGTATATTACCTCATATTTATCATTTTAGTTCTTCTTTTCTTTAAGGCTCTTTCTTTTGAATTTATTTCTTGTAACAAAATTGTCAAACCTTTTTGTAAGCAAGGCAATTTCTTCATTTTCATCCTCATCACTAGAGGAATCATCTTTGTCTTCCATAGTTTCTTTCAAAGCAACTCCTTTCTCTTTCTTGAAAGTTCTTTCTTCATTTTTATCTCTTATAACTTCTCTATTGCTAACCTTTAGTTCAAAAGTCATTAGGTTTCCTACCAAGGCTTCAAGAGTCATTGAGCTAAGATTTTTTTACTCTTCTATGGCATCCACCTTGGGATCAAATTTTGTAGTTAAAGATCTTAAGAACTCAGTAATTAGCTCCTTTTGAGTCAATACCTTGCCAAGACCCTTCAAGTCATTCACAATTTTGAGTGTAGCGGTCGTGAATGAATTCCTCAGAGCGTTATTGAGTGGGTTGTAACGGGTTTTACTAATTTTTAATGGGCATGAAAATACTCTCTATATCTCCATTAAATTTCAATTTTTTAAATGTAACGGCCATTATAATATCTTCACGGGCGTTATAGTATACTTGATTATCTTTGATATTGTTTTCCTGTTAGAAAACTTAAAACAACATACAATATAGTATATGAAGAACAAAATAACTTTATAAGGAGGTTTTTCATACATCATCAAAATCAATAAAAGTTTAACATTATCAATCAATGAAATTTTACTAACATAATTTTACTATCGGTAAAAATAATTATCGACAAAATTTATGTATTTACTGTTGAAACATATTCATTAGTAAATTATGAATTTCTTATAATGACACTAAGTCAGATACTTAGTCAATAAATTATTAATTAGAATAAAACAAATTATTTTTTTATCAAAAATATATATATATAATTTCGATAATATATTCATGTTTGATTTTTGTCTTTTGACATTGAAAAAGAAAAAAAAATACATATGTACAAAACCTAATAAAATTAATCTGATCCTAATGTCAGTATTTGATTTTGATCTTAATTGCTCTAATTACTTCCAATAATAGTGTCCTAATTATATATATGTGTGCTAATAACCATTAATGAAACAAATTAAAAGAAAAGAAAAATAAAATACCCATGAGACAAAATATCTATTTTTTTTTAATTTTCTTTTTCCGGAAAATTCTCTCAACCTTGGTCTTTAAAATACTTATTTCCCACTAATTTCAAACACAAAAAAAGCTAAGAAAAGAATAATTCAACAAAAATTACACATAGCATATCCTAAAATTCCAACCTGTGTCCTATCTTTTTCCACCTTTTTTTCTCTAACAATCTCTCTCTTTTCTATACATGTCTAATTCTTTTTCTCTCTGCAGTTACCCTTCAAAGTTAATTAAAATCTCTGTTTCCTAAAATCCACCACCACCACCACTTCTTCTCCTCTCCTTTATTCTCTTTCCCCCATACACACCACAATGGGCAATTGTTGCTCTCGTGGGGAATCCGGGGATGCTCCAGAAAATGAAAAAGGTGACACAGCAAATGGCAATGACAATCCTGCCAATGCTGTCCAAGAAAACTCCACCACCCCACCATCAAAGAGGGCTCCGCCTACGACTTCTCCGGGACCTGCAGCTTCTTCAAAGGGTGCCAAGGCAGCTCCAATCGGACCGGTCTTAGGTAGACCAATGGAAGATGTAAAATCGGTTTATACAATTGGTAAAGAACTCGGAAGAGGTCAATTTGGTGTAACTCATTTATGTACTCATAAGGTTTCAGGGGAACAATTTGCCTGCAAAACAATAGCAAAAAGAAAACTTGTGAATAAAGAAGATGTGGAAGATGTTAAAAGGGAAGTTCAGATAATGCATCATTTAACAGGTCAGCCTAATATTGTTGAACTTAAAGGAGCTTATGAGGATAAACATTCTGTTCATTTGGTGATGGAGTTGTGCGCCGGTGGAGAACTTTTCGATCGAATCATCACTAAGGGTCATTACACTGAACGTGCTGCTGCTTCTTTGCTTAGGACTATTGTTCAGATTATTCATACTTGTCATTCTATGGGAGTTATTCATAGAGATCTTAAGCCTGAGAATTTCCTTTTGCTTAATAAGGACGAGAATGCTCCTCTCAAGGCTACTGATTTCGGACTTTCTGTCTTTTACAAGCCAGGTTTGCTTACTTTTCTTTAATATATACGTACTGTCTGTTTAGCAGTAAAATCGAATTTTTTTTTTTTTTTCTAAACGAAGCAGTTTATCCTTGTTGTTTAACTGTTTCGGAGTTTTTATAATATATTCAACAGCATTTCTGACATTTTAAAAATCTTTGGTTGCCTGCCTCTTCAAGAGTTTAAATTCCTGCATTCCTCCTGAAATTTAAATATTGGGATTTAACAATAAATGGGTCGTGACAAAATAATTGGTATGATGTGATATGATATTCATTAACAAAGAATTATGAACAAATATATTAATTAGATAAAAGCCTTAATTTGTAGATTAATGTAATAACAATTAATGTTTTAATTTTATAAAAATATTTTGACAGGAGAAATATTCAAGGACATTGTTGGCAGTGCATATTACATAGCACCTGAAGTCTTGAAGAGGAAATATGGACCAGAAGCAGATATTTGGAGTGTTGGGGTCATGTTATATATTCTTCTTTGTGGTGTTCCACCTTTTTGGGCAGGCACGATTTTTTTTTTTTAATTTTCCTTAATTAATTGCAATTTAATTGATATAGAATGCAGTTTAGAAACTAATCAAGATAAATTTTGGTTAATTAACAGAATCAGAACATGGTATTTTCAATGCAATTTTACGCGGCCATGTTGATTTTACAAGTGATCCATGGCCTTCTATTTCCCCTCAAGCTAAGGATCTTGTGAGAAAAATGCTAAATTCAGATCCCAAGCAGAGGTTGACAGCCATCCAGGTTCTAAGTAAGGCTCCAACAGTTTCACTTTATATCAATTATATGAAAAAGGAGAGTCAAGTGAAAATAATTTATCATGTAGGATTATGAATTACCAATATATAGTAATTAACTACTTAAATTTGTATTGTAATTAATCTGCTAATGTGTCAAACCACCATTAATTAATTTATAATTTTTTATGAGCCTAATAATTTGTTGAGTTATGAATTCTGAGTCTTAAATCTTTTTCTGAAAGACTTTTGAGATTAAACTATAAATGAAATTTGTTTTTAGTTTATAAATGTTCTTATATTGGTTTGTTTATAAATTTATATTACCAATTCACAGCTAAATAATAATTATTTACCAATTATCAAAGTACATTAAATAATAATTAACTTGTATTACCAATTCACTGCTAAAAAGTTAAAAAGAGACATGGTAACGTGTTTCTGATTGTATTCGGTTTTTATAGGTCATCCATGGATCAAGGAAGGTGGAGAAGCTCCTGATACTCCTCTTGACAATGCAGTGTTGAGTAGGCTCAAACAGTTCAAAGCAATGAATAATTTCAAGAAAGTTGCTTTAAGGGTACTATTTATATACTTGATCTATTCTAAAGGAATCAAAATTAATTAATGAAAATATTAATTTTACATAAAATAATTTAATATATTCTCATAAAATGTGTAGGTTATTGCTGGCTGTCTATCAGAGGAAGAAATCATGGGATTGAAGGAGATGTTTAGGGGCATGGACACTGACAACAGTGGTACCATAACACTTGAAGAGCTGAAACAAGGTCTTGCCAAGCAAGGAACAAAACTATCCGAATATGAAGTCAAGCAATTGATGGAAGCTGTAAGTTAATTTTATTTTTTCAGGTAAACTTAATTTATCACGTTATATTATAAATTAATAAATAATGATATGATACGTTAACGTGTTAATTAAAATATTTTTTTTATAATTTATATAATTAATTATTATATTTATCTCATAAAATATTTATTATTTAATATATTACTTAATATAATTAATTATTATTAATAATTTATAATCTAATGCGATAAATTATGTTCACTTAAAAATTTTATAAATATATATATAAATTTTTAAGAAGAAGAAATGTCACGAACATAGTCAAATCCTTGCTTCCCATATGAGGAGACAGGCACACTCAACTATTGATTTAGTGTCAGCCAAGATAAAAACTGAAGAAAATAAATATCGAATATTTCTTTTATTTATCAAAATGATTTGATGCATTTTCTTGATTTCCTTGAAAAACGAGACAGACTAATATTGCATGTCATTCAAGCTATATATAAATATATTATAAGAACCATTATATGCATTTTCTTGAAAAACAGGCTGATGCTGATGGCAATGGAACCATAGACTATGATGAGTTCATCACAGCAACAATGCATATGAACCGAATGGATAGAGAAGAACATCTTTATACAGCCTTCCAGCATTTTGATAAAGATAATAGCGGGTAACACAATAAATTCTCTGAATTACTAGTTCATAATCGTTTTAACTTTTGCTTAATTTTATGTATAGGTACATCACAACTGAAGAGCTAGAGCAAGCACTCCGTGAATATGGAATGCATGATGGAAGGGACATCAAGGAAATCATTTCTGAAGTTGATGCTGATAATGTAATTTCCATAACAAAACCAATAATTTCAATATTTTCTCTTCTCTATATATATGTCTATTCTTTATATCTAAATAAAGAATTGGGTGTCAAACCCACTGTTTTTACCTGCAATTACTTACAAGCGTACCAATTGAGCTAATCTCGAATAACTGGTTCTTTCAAAATTATTTCATTATGAATCCATTATTTTAGTGCTCGTAATGATTTATACCTATAAAATTACTTACAAATATACCAATTGAGCTAATTTCGACTAGTTAATTCTATTTCAATGATTTTACTATAAATTCATGAGTTCACTTGCAATTACCTATAAATGTATTAATCGAACTAATATCAGTCAATTGATTTTGTCCAAATTATTTTGCTAATTTGCATAATGTTTATGGGGATTATATATTGCATTTTCACCAAAAAAAAAATGACAAATTCTTGTTGTTCTATATAGGATGGAAGAATCAACTATGATGAATTTGTGGCAATGATGAGAAAAGGAAATCCAGAAGCAAATCCAAAGAAGAGGCGTGATACTATATTTGTTTGATTTGTATCATTAATTGGTGCATTGGTGGGGGGAGGAAACAGAAAGAATTTATTATATATATTGGTGACCTTGGCATTTTAAGTATCGGTGAAGGAAAGCTAAAGCAAGAGAGCATATTTTCACATATTTTGAGGCTTGAATTGATGAAATATTTGTCAAGTCATGGGTGAAGAAATCTATTAACTGCCTGTTGAAGGGAAGGGATTTGGGTGAGGTTTGTATAAGAAGAAGAAAAAAAATTTATTGCATGGTGGTCTTTTAGGATAGTGAAAAATTTGATGGGTTTTTTGTTGGTAGTTCTCTACCTTGTGTGAAACAATTGTAATCATATTCCAAAAGAGAACTAATGATTTAGGAAACAATTGTAAACATGTAATGGATTATTGTTGCTGACTTGCATGCTAACATATAAAAATAAACTTTCATTTCTTAATTCAAGGAACTTGACTGAGTTCTCTCTTTTTAAAAAATAATAATATTTATCCAATTAAAAAAATTAATTTTTTAATTTGTATTAATAAATTTGAAATACTTTTATAATATAAAAATTATATTACTTATATTATTTAACACTTAATGAGCCTTATTTATATAAAATTTTACTGCTACAGATTCATTCCCACCAAGTATGGATAACATCTCCCACCTTAGATTGATTTTTGGATTCTATTCTTCCCGCTCTCCTTTATTCTTTTAGTATTGTGAGTGTGTGTTCTGGTTTAGAATTTTGGGTTCTGCTTAGTTGTATCTTTATTGGAATCATTGTTTTCTGTTCTTTTTGAAGTGCGAGCGTTTGCTGCCATTTTTAGCTGTTGTTTCTTTTTTTGTCCAAGGGTTTTTAATTAAGTTGCTTTAAAAAAAAATGAAGTCTCTACTATTCAATAGGCAATTTCTGTTGTTCTAACTCTTTCCATATTCAAGTTTGATTGCCTCTTCATTGAATTCGATTCCCTCAATATCATTTCATGGGCTATTTCACCCTCTACTTCAATTTGTTGAAGACTATAATCGACATTTATCAATATAGTCATTGGTGAAATTTGATACCCAGTCTGTCTTTCATGTGCTCAGAGAAGCTAATTCTTCAGCTTAAGACCCTTGTTTTCATAAGGAGTCAATCAAAGCTTGTATAACATGGTGTATTGCATGTTTTCTCTCCTGTCCTGAATTTGCTCTCTATCTTTCGACTTTTTTCTTTCTTTCTTTAGACTGTAGGCCTTTCAGATGTGATATCATTCTTTCGTTTTGGGGTGCATCCGTTGGGATTGGTGGTTTTAAATAGTTTTTATCAAATCAAATCAATCATTTCAATTTAGAATTTTTTTAAATTAAATTAAATCAATATTATAATTAAATTATTAATTTAATTTAATTTAATCGTTTTTAGTTTATTAATTTTAAATTAATTTTTTTTTTTTCTAAACTATTATTACTTTATTATAAATTTAAAAAAAAAAATACTAATAAAATGATGATAACAAAAAAATCTGAAAATAATTTAACATACAATACAAAATTTATCTATTATATTAATTAACACACTCAATTTTTTTTTTTTTAAGAATTAAATTATTTTTTATTTATTTTAAATTAATTTTTTATGAATAATTTTTTTAAAATTTTAAATTAATATTAAGTTAAAAAAAATATGTCGACATATATAAAATAAAATAAAATATATTTAATTGTAATCATAGTAAAATATATATATATATCTTCGATTTAATTTAAAACCGAAAAAAAAAAACTTAAACCATAGATATTATCGAAATTTTAATTTATTTTATTTTTTAAATTAAAATCAAATTAAATAATTATAAAATTATCAATTTTAATTTAATTTAATTTAATTAATCAATTTGGTTGGTTTGATTTTCCATACTTTCATTATTGGATTCTTGAGGCAACCTTTGTTTTGTTTTTATGTTTGTCATTATGTTCTCTGCTTTCATGCAGATTGGATCCTCTTGTTGTATCGCATCTAAAATATATCAGACATTAAAATAGTTATACAAAACTAAAATAAGAGAAATTTATAATTATATTTCATGTGTTAAAATATTTTAAAATAATTTTAGTTAATATATATCTTAATATGAGATGTTTCTAATTATTTATTTTTTTAACTGCATAAATAGTGAAAAATTTTAAATTTAATTATTTTAAATTAAAATTTTATTTAATAAAATTATTTGAAGAAAATATGTTATAAATATTTTAAAATTATTAAATTATTAATAAGTAAGTAAGAAAATATAATTAATTAAGTTAATAATTAATTTGGATTAGAATGTATATATAATTAATTAAGTTTATATTTGGAGAAATTATATGTGAGAATAATAATTTTTACAATTTGATAACTAAACAATAATTTTTAATAATTTTTAGAAATTAAATTTAAATTTAAATAATTTATGATAAATTGAAAAAAAATTATTTTTTAAATTTAACATATCAAAATGAACTACATTTTCTAATTTAAAACTAACGGTGACAGCGCTAAATTTTGTAAGATATGTCTTGAGTGCTCTTGTATCGATGTGACATTTCAAAACATTCCTTATAAGGCTTAGTTTGCTCAAGACAAAGAGTTAATCTAGACAAATATGATAACCAACATGTATCCTTTAGAAGACCATTTTGTAAACTGATGTCGAAGAGTCATCTCCAAGTTCACTAACCTGGCTACTTCCTAACGACATTTTCCTTGTGCCTTGCAGGAAAACAACTAGAAGATCCATATTTAAGAAGTCCTTGAAAATATCCATCATCTTTCGTTGAGTTCACTCTCATCATGCACAGTGTAGCAAGGAGACACGTGTCTTCTTTTAAATTTTTAATTTTAAATTTTTAGATTAAATTATTTAATCTCTAAAATTGAAACTAATTAATACTTTCATTCCTAATTTTTTTAAAACTCACTGATAAATCTCTATATTTTAATTATGTCAATAATTAATCATTTCGACTATTTTATTATTAAAATTTTATAAAAAATCTAAAATATTATTCATTTATTCTTAATTTTTTTATTCTAATCAAAATCAAATTTTAATTATTTTTTGACGGTAATAATTTTGTATTAAGTGATTATTACAACTTGAATCCACGATTTTATTAAATTATAAGATTGATATAAATCCAATGATTTAATTGTAAATTTTAAATTTTATTAAAATAATAATAAAATTCTAATTAGAGTGAGAATTTTTTATTTGCACAAAATTAAAATACATCTATTTTATTGTAAACTTATAAATTTGCCTACAATTAGTTTATGATTTAGCTAGATATTCAATAAAACTATATTTAATTTGTTAAATACTATAATTAATTTATAAATTTCATTCAGTAAGTTGAGATATTATTTGTTAAATGTAATATCCAAACCGACACTTAACAAATAAAAAATAATAATAAATTTTGACAAAATTATTTTTCAAACAATATAGGGAGTGTTTGAGTGTAAACGAGATTTTAGAAAACAGAGTTTTAAAAATGTCATTTCAAAATAAGCTAGCATGTCTAATTTAAATTTTTTCTATTTTAAAGTTTCAAAACGACATTTTGAATTAATCTGCTAAATACTCCAAAAATCCGTTTAACATTTTTTAAATTTTAAAACAGTATTTGATATCCATTTTAAGTACATCCAAACACCCCAGTTATGTTCCTTCCTTTAATTTCCGAATCTCTGTTACACTATTCATTACACTTAGGTCTATATATAATTTTACATCGTTGACGTTAGATGCCAATCTTATGAATCACAATAAAGCTTCGGAAGAAAGCTTGGAGAATAGATTGCAGTGCAAAACATTAACCTCAAGAAGGTAAATTATGTTGAGAAGGTAAATTATGTTGAGAAGGCAAATTAGGAAGGCAATTTCTACCGTGAGAGGATTAATATAGATGCTTTGGGCATAAAGAAAAGATCATTGATCTAGAGATGGTTTACGATTGAATGCCAATAGATATGTTATGGTGGATGTTGAATTGTAGAAAAGTATCTATTAGATATGCAAGTATTAAAATAATACATGATATTATCAGTTTGACTGTATTAAAATATGGGCAAAATTGTAAATCCACAAGTACTCTGCTTTCCTTAAAACCCTAGAACTGCACTAAACTCCTCCTTCCATGTTGCACAAAATCTGTGAGAAAACAAGCCGCCTGAGTTTGCTTCTCTTCCCTCTCCTCTTCGATCAGGTGCATTGGTCTTCCTTTTTCTTCGACTGTTAATGTATTATCATTTCTGTATTTCTTGATTAGTCGTTTAATTATGGGGATATGATGATTTTTTTTTTTTAATTATTCTTTTAATTAGTTGTTCTAGGCCGTTGCTTGATTCTCAGATAAGAAAGGGGAGGAAAGGGTTGGTCTTAGTCATAACTTTGGTGGTTTTCTGCAGGATGGATTCACAGATTAAGCACGCCGTTGTTGTGAAAGTCATGGGTAGGACTGGATCCAGAGGACAGGTGACTCAAGTCAGAGTCAAATTTCTTGATGACCAGAATCGATTCATCATGAGGAATGTTAAGGGACCTGTCAGAGAAGGAGATGTGCTCACCCTTCTCGAGTCTGAAAGAGAAGCTAGGAGGCTCCGTTGATGGGTACATCTTTGTCTTTTCTTTGTTTGTTCTTGTGGTTTTGGACCTTTTTGGTGATAGAAGCAAGATCGTTGTTTTGTTATGATGGTAGCTTTGAGTAATTGACAATCCAAAGTTTTACACTTATATTAAGTATTTATGGGTTGTCATGTAAGGAATGCTTGAAATTTTTAAAGTATGAAAAGATCTTAGAGATTGGCTTGGATTATGGTGGTTTTGTTTTGCATGCATATCTTTATTGAATGTGAAAATGTTTGGTGTTGCTAATTTCCCACCATCCTTTTTCCCATATAATATTATTCTAGGTATTTATTAGAACAAGATGCCTGGGTGGGATTGAACTCAATAGTTGTTGCTGGTAAGTTGTTATTGCGAGAGAATGACCTATAGTGGTAACCTCTGATGTTCTATATATTTATTATTTTGGGATGTTTGAAAACACTTTGTTGAATGACTTGTTTTGAAAAATTTGATACTGATTTGCTTTCAATGATAAAATTTGCATTTTCTTGAATGAAAGAAGTGTTTTCTTATGGCTAAAAAGGCAGGGTGGAAATGAAATGTTTGAGAGCCATGGGTGGGTTTTTCTTCACTCAAATTGGGTTCTATTGTCTTGGGGTACATTGAATATTTGTATACTACTATTTTCTTAGGATAGGAATAGTAAATATAAAAATAATTTTTTAATTAAATTTAAAAACATATAATCCATTTGTGTACACTTCACGCATTATAATAAAGTTCCAGTTACATAGCTAAACTAGAACAGATAATGAGTAGTAGACAATCAAATAAAAAATGAAGAGTTGGAATTAACCAAAAATATAGTATTACCAGATGGAATTATGCCTAGAACTTCTGTTGGGTACAAGTTTTGAGTGGCTTTTGCGAGTATAAAACCCAGCTGAAGGCAAAATTTGAGAGCATTTTGAAAATGAATCAGATAGCGCTAGTTGCTGGTAGGCTCAATGGGTATCTGTTTGATAATGGTGATGAGAAGAAGGGCTGCGATGAGAAGTTATTGCTGAAATTCTGTGAGAACAAGCAGCTTATTTATCCGCCAATTGCTGCTTTTTCTTAATGGTGCCTTCTAAAACGCTCTTTTTCTTTCGGAAAAAAAAAGGCTTCTACCACCATTACACAACGGTTTCGTTATTCACCAATTCATTTGCAAAATTGTATAGCCCTACGTGCTCTAAAAGAATAACAACTCCCAACCAAAGAAGAGAGAACTAAACAGTTAGTTTTTCAAACTCGGACTAAATTTCGAGTCCTTTGTGTTGTTAACAGAGCAAAGGCTACGTATCTATCTAGCAACGTTCAAGACAGATTTTCTTTATCAATCCAGTGAGCATAATTATCTGTAGTTTTTCAGCTTAATATCCAGAGTAATTTATTGTAGATAAGATTACTAATGTTACCAGGTAAACGTAACAAGACTTCATTATTGAAAACACCATCACAGATCACCTCAATGGAATATTACGTTGGTTGTGGCAAAATGAATGAAAGTGTGCCTCAGACTCTACTTGATCTTCACCTCACAAATTGTAATCCCAGGAGTTTACTTGGCATATTCCTCGTATTGTGACCCAAAGAAATACCTCAAGAAATACTCTTCATATGGTATCCGATCTGCAAAGAAGCACCAGACAACAATTGCAAATGCAATCGTTGATATGGGATGACACAACATTATCTGAATGCCAACTGACCATATGAAGAAGCCATAACAGCCCGGATGAAAAATGAATTTGTAGACTCCACGAGTAATCAGCTTGTGGTGTTCCTCGTGATAAATCTTGATGTATGAAGGCCCGCCCAGCTGCTATAATTCCCAGTTTTCGAATGAAAATATCATTGCCAGAAGATATTTCTTGCTGATCAGAAGCGACTTAGGAGTAACATTTGATTTCCCATGAATGGCAATGGCTACAATGTATTGAGAAGTATGAAAGAAGATAATTACCAAAAACATCCGAGTATCTGAGATAAATGTCTGCAGGCTATGTAACTGACGATCTGTGTCATTTTGTCAAATTAATTGAGTCAATTTCACTTTCGGATGTACTGGAAACAGATTCCAGTGATATGCTTTCTTAATGAATGACTAGGATGAAGAAACTTCGAGTAAAGCTACTTCAGACCTGAAAAAGATTCAAAGCTATACATAATTAATACTGAAACTTCAGTTTTGATATCAGCCAAAAGGTGCTTCAGAAATGAAATGAAAAGTAGGGATTAATATTTTTAATTTAAATGTTAATAATAATGGGTAGCATATTATCGGAACAAGTTCTTGTTAGGGACAAAATAATTAGTATTTTTTAGTTATGAAGTGACTAAATTGCCCCTAATTTTAGTTTAAAAAAAAAGCCAATAAATTGACTCGTGTAATAGAAATTAATTTAACTCTCAGATGGAAAAATTGACTCTTGGATACAGTATTATACCAATTTCACTAATACAATAAAATAATAATAATAATAATAATAGTTAATGATTGTCCAACTAAGTTCAAGAAGTTCTGCCATTGAACCTTGCCTTTCCAACAAAAATGACATAATCAATGAACTATCATTCAATAATTAATTTGACTGTTAGCAGGAGAACAAGGACAATTTTCTAATGAAACTTTGCTTTTAATATCTGAAACCTGATAAATTGGTTTAAACCACAATTTGTTATTAGGCAAGTTTGCTGATCTGATATTGATGAACCTTCTATTATTGAAATTCATGAATTTATTGTTTTGCCTTTTCTTCTTATATTTTTTTTTGCATTTGAGACAATTATTTTAATATGCTGTGCTGTAATATTCAGGCTTGGGGTTGCTGTTATTGGTTATAAGGATAAGGAAATAGAGAATTTGAAATGTAAATTATCTGGTTTTCTTCACACTGCAATCATATCATCTCTTCCTGTTCAAATTGCCACTGGTACTTCTATAGTGGGGCTTCTGGCACTTGATTTGGAAGATCTTATCAATAGTAATTTGAAGATTCCAGAAGCTGCAAGTAAATCTGGTTGTGCTGATCTTATAAGATACTGGTTTCCTTTACGAAGCAAGGAGCAACCAACCTTGTCATTTAGAGAGTGTGTTTAGATAAACGATTGATAATTGCCGATTTAAAATTAAAGTTTTATTTTTTCAGTTGATAAAAATTTTAATCAGCAATCGCAACTCTTACCTGCTAACAAATTTTACCAATTTAAAGAACGAATCGGCAATTAGTATTTATTCAAACACTCAATAATTTATCAATTGCCGATACATGTATTTTTAAACGGCAATTAAATTTTATAATTGGACATTCAAATACCCCCTTAATCTCTTACAATCTACTGGTATAGTCATAAGGTGAATGTATCCCAACTCTAACTGTACTTTTCCAATTTGGTATTCACAGTATCAAGTAGCTTTTTTATACATTTGAATTAGGAAGAGCAACAAATTTAGGTGGAGGTTGCTATGTGATTTGTTTTCTCCCATGAGAATAGGGAGATAGAAAACCACTAGAGATTTGTCCTTTTTTTAAAAAAATAAAGGATGAGGAGAAAAGGCCGCAATTTTGACATGTAGTTGATATGAAAGCTTTTACATACAAATTTGTAAATTTTTTGAACCATCCTTTGTAGTTGCATCATTTTCAGCTCATATAACTTTGATTAATTGAGTTGTTTTTTCATTATTTCTGGAAATCACTCTGCGTAGGTTGTACGGAGAAGAATTTGCATAATTGATTGATGCTTCAATCTATATGTGCATCTATGAGAATTTGTTGTGCACAAATACTTATTTTGCTGATGTAAGTACACAATATTCATAAAATAAGCTTGAATACAAAAAAAAGTCATGTGACATGTTGCAATGGATAAGTGCATTAGTGTTTATACCTAATCTTGTTCTATTATTTCTGTTTTAGAATTGACTTTTTATTTATCCATAGAGAAGGAGGGAATACTCTGCTCATTTCTGAAGAAATTGTCAGGATCAACCTTGCTTTTCATTTGGACCAACCTCTTGAATTTACCCTTGAAGTACTTCATACCCTCAAACTTTTCCCTCTGAGTAGCTTGTCTTAATACCCTTGTTCTCATTGGTCCCCAAATCAAGGTCCCTATAATTAAGATAGGTTGCCCTTCCAGACTTAGAAACATATGGCTTAAGGTACACACACCTACATAGAAACCTGATCCAGTGTACATGCTTCTTTGATACCTTAATTCCATTCACTTCTCACTTTATGTTGTACAAATTACCTTTTTTGTGAGGAGAAGGAATTTCTTATTCTAATATTTGATTCATTTTCCCATCATAGGGATCCATTATCATGAAAACTAGCTCTTCCACTTAACATTCTTTTCCATATTTCTTTAAAGTGCATCTTCAGGTATAGGTGATATGATCCTAAGTAGGTATTGTACATATTAGATTTTGATCAATCTTTATCTAATTAGTTTTAGTATAATATATTTATGGGTTGTATAATTATATTGAAATTAACTATATTAGTAAGTTTTGGGCCTGTTTTGTATTAGTTTATAATCCAAAACGAATTTAGGTTTATTTTTATCCTTATCTAGGAAGGTTATTTTTATCTAGAAAATTATTCTAATCTAGGAAGATTATTCTTATCTATGAAGGTTATTCTTACATGAAAACCCAAACTTCAACTTCCTAAATAAGATAAATTTTCTAAATAAGAATAATCTTTCTAGATAAGGATAATCTTCCTATATTAGAATAATTTCTTAGATAAGAATAACATTCTTAGATAAGGATAAACATAAACATAAATTCGTTTTGGACTGTAAACTAATACAAAACAGGTCCAAAACTCACTAATATAGTTAATTTCAATATAATTATACAATCCATAAATATATTATACTAAAACTAATTAGATAAAAATTGATCAAAATCTAATATTTACAAGACCCTACTTAGGTTCATATGAATAGACTTTCTCACATAGTCAGATTTTGCCTTGAAACTTGCTTTGTATAATCGAATCTTGTCAAGTAAAACCTCCAATGGACTTCCTTTAGGAAACCCAGCAAAATATATGTTAAATTCAATTAATCCAACTCATTTGTATACAACCTTCAATTCTCAGTCCTAAATCTGGAAAACTCTCATTCATCAATGGGATTAATAGGTCGGTTCCTCCAAGGAACAGTGAGTTAAAAGATGCTTGAACAGTTCCTTACATTAGTACTGCTATCACCTGCAACAACATCTTGAATTATAATTCTGATAAATAGATCTTCATGTAATTTGTCTGCAATGTATTGCCATTTATTTACAAGCTTTGTAGCGCCACCTTCGATATTTTTCGAGACAGTTAAAACAGTTACAGTTGGTGGAACTTGAACTAGCTTTATCTTCCATGAAAGAATGACTCCAAAACTGGCTCCCCCTCCTCATATAATAGCCCAAAACAAGTCTTCTTCCATTGTTTCTCTATCAAGAACTCTTCCATTAACATCAATCAAGAAAACATCAATAATATTATCAGCTGCAAGTCCATATTTTCTCAACGAAGTACCAAAACCTCAGTCACTAAAATGCCCACCAATTCCCGCAGTAGGACATAGCCCTGCTGGGAATCCAAGAACTCTACTTTTATTGCCAATAACAAAGTTCACCAAGAGTTGCTCCAGATTGAACCCAAACTATTTCATCATCGATATCCATCTCTATTGCTTGAAAGTTCATGAGATCTATGATAATGAACAGGGTAGTCTGTTGACTCAAATAAAATGTAAAACATAACCAAATATGTAATGGGGTTAGAATTATGAAAAAATAAAAGGATGTTATTTAAAAAAAAAAAAAAAATTAAATATATTGTTATTTTGAGATATTTTCCTTACAATTTAGATTTGATGAAAGGCGCCCATTTTTTTTTTAAGAATTTTGCATCGCTAAATTATTTTTACAAGAGTCGTAATATTGGTAGTTAATGTCAACAAAAAGAGAAATTTTTTTATGAGACACAACACTTATTGCAGTATTTTATTATTATTGATGCATCAATTACCATAGAAAAATCAATATTTAAATGAATTAGGCCAAAAAAAAAATATATCATATTACCTTCCAATTATACGGTTTAAAATAAATAATTTGAATCCCTTAAAAAAATTACCGGTTTGAAATAAACATCATCTCATTTATGAGTATGTTAATTTTAATTTAAAATAAAATAATCATGTCATGACATAACATCACACAATTTTTTAATATTAAATCTCAATAATATTTTTTTTTAGAAGTTTCTTATGAAAATTTTTATTTGGTTAAATATACAATAAAAAATAATTTTAATTTCATTTTAATTGAAATTTATTTATCTGAAACAATAGAATTTTTAAGTGAAGGCAAGTACTTTATTTTTCAAATTTAAATAATTAATGTTCTTATGGATGTAATAAAAAAAAAAAAGCATAATTTTGTATAAAAATTATCTATAAATATTTATTATTAAAAGTTTGAGTGCATAATTTCCTTTAAAAATTTAAATTAGCCAACTAATATAAATTTATATAATACAAAATAATTTTGCAATGTAATTTTATTTTCATTTAAGCATAATATTACTCATATATAAATATATTGTCACAACTGTATAATGGTTATAAAAGAGATAGAAGACATATGCAAAATAATAAATTTTACTATTTATTTTGTTATATACGAATAAATTTAAATAAAAAATAAATTTAAAAATAACTTAATCAATTGAAATCTTATAAATAATGATAGTCGTGTAGATTTAATACTGAAATAAAATTTAAATTATTTAAGAATCAATATAAATTATTTTTTATTTTAAAAAATATAATTTATTTTCAAATTAATAAATTATCACAACTATATATTATTTTTTTGATATATTCTCTTCTAATAAGCAGCACTTAGAATAAAAATTTCATCATCTGTTTAAATTTTAAAAGATTATGTTATAAAAGTTGAAAATTTTGTTTAAAATATAATTATGTTGCTTAATTTCGATAAGAACACACACACTATCTACCAATGTATAGTAGTAAATCGACTTAATTACCAATTAAATCATTCTTTGAGATTATTTGACAAATTTAATTTGCCTAAATGTTAAGAAAATAAATAACATTTGCTAGGTATTGCCAGTCTAAGGCCAAGCTGTTAACTTTCTATTATTAATTAAACTTTCCAAAGATTAGCAACAAAAAACTCTATAAATTGATTTTGTGTTTATTATAATCAGTAGGTTAAAACTTAATTAATTTCTAAAATGGTTTTGTTGTTGAAGTTCTTATTTGGTTCTCTTGCAATAGTCATTGCTCTTCTCTTGCCCATAGAGGCTATGGACAAGTTAATTCAAAGCGAAGGATGGAATTTTGCTCATGCTACTTTTTATGGTGATATCAATGGGGGAGAAACCATGGGTATGTAAACCTCTAGTCACCCTTTTAATTTATATTTCTTTTTTTTTTTAATGTTTTGAACTTCAATTTTTAATAATTACAGTGTAAGAGACTAAAGATTTAATCTCTAATATTTATTATCTTTTAAAATTATCACCAATAAAAAATTAATTATATATTTTCTCGTAAAAAATTATAATTATAATATTATGATTAAGTTTTCACCCTTTATTATAGACGAATCCATAATATATTTTTTCAGAGAAGGTCGGATTGAAAAATTTTACTTTTCAAATTATGTATATATATATATATATATATATATTATAATTACTCAAATTCTTATTTTATACTTTAAAATTAAATAAAATAATAAAACTTATTATTAACAATTCCATAATCAATTTATTTTTTTGTTTAAGATAAATAGAAATATTAAATTATACAATTTATATTTCGAAAGTTTAAAAATAAATTATACATATACACTATACTTTATTTTTTTTTAATGTCTGTTGAATTTTACAAAACGTAAAAATATATATTATAAAATACTTCATTTATTATTGTAATGGACTTTTACGTTACTGTTTTATTTTATATAAAATTAATCACTTTGCTTTTTTTTTTTTTTTTTTTCCTATCTATAATTTACAAATTCATTTTGATTTTAGAGGGTGCTTGTGGATATGGAAACCTATTTCAACAAGGGTATGGCCTAGAGACAACAGCGTTAAGCACTGCCCTATTCAATAATGGATCCACATGTGGAGCTTGTTTCCAATTAGCATGCACAAATTCAACTTGGTGCAAAAAGGGTGCCTTACCAATTACGGTCACTGCTACTAATTTTTGTCCTCCAAATTACACGAAAACAGTAGATGTTTGGTGCAACCCACCCCAAGAACACTTTGATTTGTCCCTTCCAATGTTCCTTCAATTTGCAGAATATAAAGCAGGAATTGTCCCAGTGCTTTATAGGAGGGTTATGTGCAATAAAAATGGGGGTATCAAATTTGAAATTAAGGGTAACCCTTATTGGTTAATGGTGTTGGTTTATAATGTTGGTGGTGTAGGGCAAGTTGTTAATGTTAAGATCAAGGGCTCTAACACTAATAAGTGGATACAAATGACAAGAAATTGGGGGCAAAATTGGCAAACATCGGAAAGTTTACAAGGGCAAAGTTTGTCTTTTCAAGTAACTACTAGTGATGGAAGAATGGCACAATCTAATGAAGTAGCACCGAGTGACTGGCAATTTGGTCAAACATATGAAGGAATAAACTTTAAGTGAAAGATATATATATATATATATATATATATATATATATATATATATATATATAGGAATATATATATATAGTTAAAGATTGGAA
>CANXYC010037142.1:0-38366 GCA_948193065.1 Aleurites moluccanus
CCAGGGCATGCTCCTTAAATAGAGGAGATGCTGCCCGTTTTTAATTGTTTTGCTTAAGCTATTTTAAGCTTATTTGTGTATGCATGCCATATAGTTTATTTAATGGGTTCTTCGTGGTATTGGTAGCAATAGCATCACCCGTACCCTAGGACCGTCATAGCTCCTAAGTTGGGCTGTGACAATTATGGCATAAAATAGAGTTTGATTGTTAGTATGGCATGAGGTGATGGTAATTACAGCCAATTGCAGAATAAATTACAGGCATATTACAAAATGTCAGAATGGAACTTAATTAAGAAATTAATTAACTAATTGATAGTATTTGATAATAGTATGTGATACTAGGTTCTACGGATGCCGGTCACCTTGGGCATCTCCTGCATCCTAGAACCGTCATATTCCAAAATCGGGACGTGACAGAGGTGGTATTAGAGCATCGGTTATAGATGAATAGTAACTAGAGACAGTTCTAATAGAGTTAAGTAAACCATGGAGCATAGGAAATTTTTTTTCATCTATTGTTGTATTCATCAAATATGTATGAGTATTCTGCAATTCTGTAACATTCGAAATTTGTTTTTGTTTTTATTTTCTGATAGTTTGACAGAGATGTCTGATGATAGAGACAAAGAGGATACTAGAGAGGCAGAGGTAGCCTTTAACGAGTCCCTTGTCAGAGAGATTACAGAGGAACCTTTTAGGTCTCGACGGATGACAGAGGAGACCAGAGTTAGTGATGACCCCTTGAGGATGGAAATGATGCAGGGGATGATGGATTTACGTCAGGAATTAGCAGTTGCTAATTGGCCTCAGCCTACCAATGTTTCTAAGAGCCACAGTTTCCTTAGTATGGCAGGATACCACAAATGGTTTATGAAGGATTTCTCCAAGATTGCTGCTCCATTGACTAAGTTGACTCGGAAATAGGAGAGGTATCAGTGGACAGATGAATGTGAGAGCAGTTTTTCAATACCCTAGAAAGTTATAACATATATGCATGATTTAGTTCTCAGTATGCGGTTCAAAAGTCTTGAAATAATCGGAAATAATTTTAGAGACACAGTTAGAAAGCGAACTAGTTACTTTTTTGGAAAGAGGTGGTGTTGGGAACACTACCGAGAAATTAGCAGTCCGGTCAATAAAAAAATTTCTGAATTGGACCAGGGGGTAAAACATCACCATAATGCATGTGTAATTTTGGTAAAAAAGAAAGAAGTGAAAATATTTAGGAACACTGAAAAAGTAACCAATGGCAAAATCGTAAATAAAAGGAACTTTAAGATGAATAGTGGAAATTGGTCGTCGGAGTTACAGAATGACTCTGAAACCAATTTTATAAACAAGTATAAATTAAAATAATCTTATTGACTCCCCATATTGGAGTCCAAATCCTGACAGAATTGACAGAATAAATTACAGAAGAAATTGGGGTCAAAACCTAAATACTTGAAAACTTAAGGACCAAAATATAATTTGCCATAAGATTTTAGTATAAAAGCCATACTTAGAAATTTTTGGCTTATCTTCTTCCTTCTTTTCTTCTTTGGCCGAACCAAGCACTACCATTTTCCCATCCATTTCTTCATCAAATTTCACCAAATTTCTTAGAATCAATCATAGAAGAATTGACTTCCAACCTTGTTCTATCCATCTCTTCCATCAATTTGCTAGAAAGTCTAAAGGAAACCAAGGACTAATTGAAGGGTGGTTTCAGGTTCATCACTCCATCAAGGTAAGGATGTGATTTTCTTAATTTAATGGTTCATTTAGATGATTTAGGAGTTAAATTTGATGGGTATGGTGTTAGATTGCATCAATTGATGCAAATTATTGAAAATGCCTAATTTTCCCTAACCTAGTGAAGTTGTATGAATGAGCTTAGTAATTTAGTATTAGTTTATGTTAATTAATGTTAGAATATAGTAATTGGTGGTTAATAGACAACTAATTAATGATTAATTTGATGTAGAACACAAGATTTGGCAAGGTTACCCTATTTGGCTCAATTGGTGAATTGTGGTGGAATTGAATTTTTCAAAGCAATTTGTAAGCTTAGGTGAGTCTTATATGCATCCTTTAACATGTCTATTGTGTTAGAATTGAAATTGGAAACCTTGTATGGAAATTGAGTTTTGGCCGAATCACTTGTACTATTCACATGCCTTGATTTTTCTTGATTTTTGTCTTGAATTCCTTAGCCATTTTGATCCATTTGATGTTGTTTAATCTTATTTCTTTGATACCTATTGTTTTGTTTTTGATTCAAATGGGCATGCCAAATTTGCACCATAACTTAACCAATTGGCTTGTCATTATATGCCCACCAAGTGTTTGTGAAAATGCCTAGTTCATTTTATCTTTGGCCTATTGTTTGCATTCCATAGGCCTACTATTTGAATGTCATTGTTGCCAGCGACATTGGCATGCCAATTGGCCTACCGTTTTCCTTTTCCGAACTAAATTTTGTTCCATGTCTTTGTTGATTACCAAACCAATTGCCTTTGATTATATATCATCTATAGCAATGCCATTGATCTTATTGATAACTGATTGATTGATATTAAGCTTATTGATATGAAGGATGCCATTGTTGCATAATGGTATCCATTGATATGTTGTTTCCCTATACTGACCTTAATGTGGCTTGACAGAGCTACCGCTCCGACAGGGTAGTGGAAAAATACTATTGGCAATGTGCACATTGTATTATTGGTGCCCTAGCTAGGAGGGGTTATAGTCCTGGCAATAAGACCTTATCAGTCTTATGCTCATTGATATTGATATGCTACTAGAGACTATATGTTCACATATAGTCCATACTGATTCTACTAGAAATTGTATGATTTCATACAGTCTATCCCTTTATCTATCTTTCTATATGATACCGAGCCTATGCTATGTTTTTTGACTATTCTGTAACTTGTTATGGATTCTGTATATTGTATCTTGACCTATTGGCACCATTGTTCCATTGTTACCTATTGATTATTTGATGATGCATATAAATTCACTGAGTATCTTATATACTCACCTTTTCTTTGTTTACCGATTTCAAGAGAGCAGTAGATTGCAAAATCCTGTCGCCTGTCATCCGAGGATTTTTGCTAGCTGTTTCTAATATGTATATTCTGATTCTGTATTATTTTTTATGTTCATAATCTAGTTGCTTCGAGTTGCTTTATGTATTTGATGATATTTGATGATATATAATGAGTATATGGTATGCTAGTATAACTGTTACAACCAATTGCACAAAATTACAGAATGAATTATAGATTAACAGAATGGATGGTAATTAAGTAAAATGGATAATATATTATGATTTATAGACTGTGCATGTGATACTGGGTTTTACGAGTGCCGATCGCCATTGGCATCTCCCTCATCCTAGGACCGTCGCGATCCGAAAATGGGTCGTGACAAGTTTTCAGACCTTGAAGTCTTGCCTCACGAGTGCTCCAGTGTTAGCATTGCCATAAGTGGATCATAAATTCACAGTGTATTGTGATGCTTCCAGAGTTGGATTGGGTTATGTTCTGATGCAAAATAGAAGAGTGATTGCTTATGCTTCTCGACAGTTAAAGAAAGATGAGATAAACTATCCAACACATGATTTATAGATGGCAGCAGTAGTATGTGCACTCAAGATCTAGCAGTTGTATGGTACTAAATGTGATATATATATTGATCATAAAAGTTTGCAGTATATACTTCAGCAGAAGGATTTGAACCTCCAGCAACGCAGATGGGTTGAACTGCTTAAGGATTATGATTATGAGATCCTTTATCATTCGGATAAGGCTAATGTAGTAGCAGATGCACTAAGACGTAAGTCTATGGGTAGTCTAGCTCACATCTCATTTTCCAAAAGACCATTGATCCGTAAGATGAAGGAGTTAGCTAATATGGGTATAGAGCTGGATTTGGGATCCCATGATCATAAGCAGGCTCTGATAGCTCAATTTCAGGTTAAGCCACTATTGATTGATGATATTAGGGTGGCACAAGATAGGGATCCATATCTACTGAAGCTAACGGGAGATGTTCAAAATGGAAAGGCATCAGAGTTTATGGTAGAGGATGATGTGCTGAAGTATGGGAAACGATTATGTGTACCTAACATTGATGGGCTACTGGATCAAATTATGAGAGAGGCTCATTATTCTTCATATAGTGTACATCCTAGAATTACAAAGATGTACCATGATTTGAAAGATGTTTATTGGCGGCCTAATATGAAGAGGGATGTAGCTAGATTTGTGTCCATATGCTTAGCCTATCAGCAAGTTAAGTTTGAGCATAAGAAGCTATCTGGTTTGTTTCAGGAGATAGAGTTGCCAGAGTGGAAATGGGAGTATATTACTATGGATTTCATGGTTGGTTTATGGAGGACTACACAAGGTTATGACTCCATATGGGTTATTATGGATAGATTGACAAAGTCTGCTCATTTCCTGGAAGTGAAGACCAGTTATTCAGCAGCTCAGTATGCACAGTTATATGTGGATAAGATTATACGGCTTCATGGAGTGCCACTGATGATTATATCGGATAGGGATACACAATTTACTTCTCGATTTTGACAAAAGCTCCAGGAGGCTATAGTTCTCAGTTACGATTCAGTACAACTTTCCATCCTCAGACTGATGGGCAGTCGAGTGGACTATCCAGACATTGAAAGATATGTTGCGGTTATGTGTTTTGGATTTCAAAGGTAACTGGGATCAGTATTTTCCACTGGTTGAATTCTCCTATAATAACAGTTACCATTCGTCGATTGGTATGCCTCCATATGAGGCACTGTATGGTAGGAAATGCTGATCTCCGGTATGTTGGGTAGAACAGTGTGAGAAACACTTGGAAGGCCCAGAGTTGATAAAGGAGACAATGGAAAAGGTGCCTATCATAAAAGAACGGATGAAGACCGCTTTCAGCAGACAGAAGAGTTATGCCGATCCGAAGTAGAAATATGTACACTTTGCAGTTGGTGATCATATATTCTTTAAAATCTCACCTATGAAAGGTGTGATGAGACTTGGAAAGAAAGGGAAACTGTCTCCAAGGTATGTGAGGCCATTTGAGATTGTTGAGAAGATCGGCAATGTTGCTTACAAGTTGGCTCTTCCACTTAATTTGAGACATGTTCATCTGGTATTTCATATTTCGATACTACGAAAGTATGTACCTGATCCATCATATGTATTGGAGGTACAAGATGTTGGGGTTAATGAAGACTTATCATATAAGGAGCTACCAATAGAGATTGTGGATCAACAGGTCAGAAAGTTGCGAAATAAGGAGATACAGATGGTCAAAGTGCTTTGGAGGAATCAGTCGATAGAGGAATATACCTGGGAGAGCGAGCAGGATATGAAGACCAAGTATCCATTCCTGTTCCAACATTGAGGTATGTAATTATTTAAAATTCAAGGACGAATTTATTTGAAGGGGTAGAATATAATACCCTAGGAAATGCTGCCATAATTGAGCAATAGCATAACCAATTGTTGGTCTGGGAACACCGAAATAACTAAGGATAATTTTTGAAACACAGTTAGAATGCATTTGACATACTATCCCGGAAAATATTGGTGTTAATTACACTATCCCAGGAAATAGCAGTTTGGTTAACAGATAAATTTCTGATTTAGACTAGAGATAAAGAATTATACATTTATATGTGAAATTTTAGTGAAAAGGAAAAGTTGAAAAATGTTTTGAAACACTGAAAATTTTAATAATGGCAAAATCATAAATAAGTTGAACTTTAGGGGTATAGTAGGAAACCAACTATCTGAATTTTAGAATGGATCTGAAACTATTTTTATAATAAAGTACAAATAAAAAGAAGTTATTTTAGTTCTCACTTTTAAATATAATTCTCAACAGAATTAATAGGATAAATTAAATAAGGAAATGGGTCAATGTACAATTATTGGAAAGTTTAAGGACTTAAACATAATTTGCAAATCTTACTTACTATATAAGCATTCCTTAGCCATTTTTGCTTCATCTTTTCTTCTTCCTTTGCTTTGGCCGAACCACTCTTCATCATTTCTCCCTCTCTTTCCAAGCCATTTCTTAAGAGAAAACCTACAAAAAACTTGAATCCAACCTTTGTTTTTCCATTTTCCATCCATTTCTTACCTTGGAACTCAAAGAAATTCAAGAACAAAGTGAAGAAGAATTTCAGGTGGTCCACCAATTTGAGGTAACAAGTTGATTTCTTTAGTTTATTAGATGATTTAGATGTATTAGATGTAAAATAGGATGAGTTTAGTGTTAATTTACATCAATTGATGCATTTGGTGAGTTTTCCCCAAATTCCAAACTCTAGATTGAAGTTGTGGTATTTAAATATTTGAATTAGTGTTAGTTAATGTTAATTAAGTTTAGATTATATTAATTGATGGCTAATAAATGGATTATTTGTGGTTAATTTGGTGTAGAACACAAAGATTTGGAAGATTGTCAATTTTGCCTTCTTTTAAGAAATTGGTGGCAAATCAATTTTTCTAACTAATTTGAAGTATGAGGTGAGTTTAATATGCATCATTTAACATTTCTATTGAGTTGAAATGAAAATTGGAATCCTTCCCCACATTTCTTGTTTTGGCCAAATAGCCATTTACTATTCCCAATTGATTTTTGTTCATGTTTTCCTTTGATTTCACTTGCCATTTGAGTCCTTTTAATGATGTTTATTGTTGGCAAATTGATGCATATCATGTTGCCTTGATTGTGAGTTGTTTGTTGATTATATGGGTAATGTCAATATTGCACCATAACCTAGCCAAATTGTCCATTTAATAATGCACACTATGTGTTTTACAAAATGCCTAGTTTATTTTGCCATAGGCCTATGTTTCATCCATAGGCCTACTATTTCAATGCCATCATCGCCAGTAACATTGGCATGCCAATTGAGCCAACTTTTTGACTTTGATTGTCCAACTTTTGATTCATTCCAAGGTTAATTACTATTCGTAACACCATTGTTTATTGTTCCTTCTATTGCTTATCCATTGCCTAATTGCAATCTTGTTTGAGTAAATTCACGAGTTATTGTTATTTGATGAGATCATTATTGTTTATTGATATTGATTGACTTGTTTCATGATCTTATTGATTCCAATGAGATTTGATAGAGCTACCTCTCCGACGGAGCAGTGGGTACATACCGTCGGCAATGTGCACATTGTATAATGATACCCTAGCTGGGAAGGGTTAACGGTCCTAGCCATAAGACTTGATCAGTCTTATATATATTAATAAATGATTGTTACATGTGATATGAGTTTTATGACCCTTAATCTGTCTTATCTATGTGATATCGCGTCATTGACTTGTCTATGATTCCATTAACCTATTTATTGATTCTATAGTAATTCACTATATTCTGATTCCTTATTCAGATATTGATGAGCATATCAATATTTATTGATTATTTGCCTATTGTTTATTGATATTCCAGCCATTTTTTTTTATGGTCGATGCATATTAGATCCATTGAGTATTTTATACTCACCCTTTCATTTGTTTCCCCTTTCCAGATGCAGAGTAGAAGGCAAATTCCCGACTATTGTTTCCCGAGGAATTCTACAGTGTCTGTATTAGCAATATAATTATTTTATCACAAACTTGTTGTAAATATTTTAGATTGCTCCATGGTGTGTATAATGACATAGTTATACTTTAGATATGTATATTATGGCATAATATGGAGTTTGATTGTTAGTATGACATGAGATGATGGTAATTACAGCTAATTGCAGAATAAATTACAGACATATTACAAAATATCAGAATGGAACTTAATTAAGAAATTGATTAACTAATTGATAGTATTTGATAATAGTATGTGATACTGGGTTCTACGGGTTACGGTCGCCTCTGGCATCTCCTGCATCCTAGGACCGTTATGTTCCGAAATCGGAACGTGACACGTTAAGACTGTTAAATCTTCATTGTCTTTTTGTTTGTTATTCATTGGGAATATCGGTAACGAGTAACCAATTTACCGTTACATAACGTAACGGCCGATATTTAAATCCATGATTCTTATAAAATCTTAATCTATTAGATTTTTTTTTTTAGCTGAAGATGGTTTAGCTAGATTGAGGTGACCAAAAATCTATATCAGGATATTATTTTCTATGTAGGGTAGAAATATACAGTAAAACCTCTATAAATTAATACTCATTAAATTAATAAATTTTTTTATATAATAATTTTTTATGGTCCCGACTTGGGTTAATAGGCTAAATTAATACTCGATTAATTAATATTTTTTTTAAGTAATAGAATTTATGAGTTTCGAGAATATTAATTTTTATAAGTTTTACTGTAAATATAACGTTGCATTTCATAAAACCCAACCAAGGTTTTCTTTCCATCCAATCCAATATATTGGAGAGTTCTAGTCCCACCCTCAACGTTAATTACTGCATATACCCAATTAAAATCATCTCTCAAAACTCAAATCAAAATTCTAATTTTTATAAAAATTGAGGAAACATTAAAAAATGATAATTACACTTTAGTTGTTAGGGATTGACCTAATTAACGTTTACATCTCTATTTTTTAAGAAATTCACATTTTCATTTTTATAGTTTGATTTCGTCAGCTTTTAAATCTTTCTGTCTATTTTTTGTTTACATTTTCTATTAAAAAATTTAAAAATAAATTAAAAAAAATAATTTTAATTATAATAATAGCCCCGCCTTCATTTGTTGAAATGAAAACATACCAATATCTCATATTTGGTATTTTAATTACTTGAATTAAATATATCAAGCTTAATTTCTTTTAAATTTAGCTTTGGATTTAACCAATTTCTAGGAAAAAAAATTTTGCATTCTAATTGAGTTCGACAAGTTAAGAATGCAAAGCTTGAGGAATCCTATATCATAGTGAATGGAGATGAATTTCATTTTGTTCCTCATAGTGAAGGAAAAATCATATAAGACACTTTCTCTCACTTGCTTCATTTAGTTGTTTAATTATCAAACGTAATAATTGGTTGAATCCAAAACCAAGAGTTATCTCAATAACTCATAATAATTGTGCTCTCTTGCTGTTTTAGACAACAAATTTATTGGAATTATCCCAATTTTTTTACCAAATGCTTCTGCAGTTTACCAAATTTCTTTCGAGCATAATGGATTTTCTAGATTAGTTCCCAAAGAATTTGGAAAGCTGCCAAATTTTTAATGGATAAACTTTGCTTTTAATAACCTAGAAGATGATTTGAGTTTCATTAATTCTCTAACCAATTATTCCATTTTAGAAGAAATTGATTTCCGATCAAATTTTCTTAAAAGGACACTGTCCAATTTCATAGCCAATCTCTCCCTAAGACATGCAATTTCTTTATCTGACAGACTATTAGTTACATGATGTCATTCCATTGGGTATTAAAAACCTTTTTAATATGAAGATCTCGTATTAATAGTAGATCTAAGAAAATCCCCATCAGTAGAGGGAGAAATAATCAAGTAGGTCGTGGTTAGGAAGCTGGTACTTGAGATTAAAAGTATTACTAATAAGAAGAATGGTGGCTAAATAGGTGGTGAGAGAAGAAAGGGTGAAATTGCCGGAGATGGTGTTGGGGACTTTATAAGAAAAATAAGTAAGGAATAATTATAAATTTGGTGTTTGAAATTTTATATTTTGGTGCATTAACTAAATTTTTTTACAATTAAAACGTCTAAAAAGCACATCAAAGTGATGCTTTTCACCAGAAAAAACTGTTTTGAGTGCTATGTATGTATTATGGCACTTGTTTTGTGATAAGTTGGATTGCCATGTCAACAACCCAATGTGAAATAACTAAAATAACCTCATTCTCATTTCTTTCTCTTTCTCCGTCTCCATCTCTAAATGAAACCCTAAATCTCATTCTCTCTTAATCTATTCAAACCAACCAAACCAAACAAAAATTTATAGTTTTATAATTTATTTAGTTTAGTTTAACTTGAAAAATATAGTGAACCAAAAGTTTGATTTAATTTGGGGTTTAAACAATTTTTCTTCGATTTCAAACCGAACCAAATTGAAGTTATATATATATTATTTTTTTTATTATTATAATTAAATATATTTGATTTTATTTTATATACAACCACATATTTTTTTTAACCTAATATTAATTTAATTTATTTTTTTCAAAATACCATCCATGAAAATTAACTAAATTTAAATATAAAAAGGATATAATCCTTGAGAAAAAATACAAATTTTGAGTTTGTTAATTAATAGAATAAACAAGTATTGGATTGTACAATATTGAACTATTCTTAAAAAAATTTTATTACCAATACTTTATCAATATTTTTCTCTAAATTTGTAATAAAATAATGACGATTTATTAAAAAAAAAATTTAATTTAAAACTGACAAATTAAAAGTATTCAAATCGAATTAAATCGAAACCAAATTGGCAATTTGATTATAATAATGTAATACCCTAGGAAGCCCCATATTAAATGCATGAATTGATTCTCAATTTATGGTTTAAAAGTATTGAAATAATGGAAAATAATTTTAGAGATATAGTTAGAAAGTAAATGCAAAACTTTTTCGAAAAACGTCGGTGTCGATAACACTGCCGGGGAAATAGCAGTCCGGCTAAATTTAAAATTTTTGACCCAAACCTGGGGGGGATTAAATAAGTTACTTTTATGTGAAATTATTATGAAAAGAAAGAGTTGAAAAATATTTTGGAACACTAAAAATGAGAGTATTGGCAAAATTGTAAATAAAGGCAACTTTGAAGGCAATTTTGGAAATCCACTGTTTGGGATCCAAAAATGAACCAGAACTATTTTTAAATGATAGAACAACTTAAAATAAGGTATTTCACTCTCCAAACTTGATGTTGAATCTAAACAGAATAGACAATAAATTACATAAAGTTTTGGGGTAAAAAATGCAAATAAGAAAAATTTTGGGCCAAAAATGCAATTAAACAAAGTTGTGGGACCCATCCTTTCTAGAAATAGGCCAAGGTGGCCAACCATTATGGTAGAGGAGATGATTTTTTTGATAGAAAAATAATTAATTAATTTATTAAATAATTAAATAGGTGTCAAATAAGTCAAATTCTAGAATTTTCTATTATTTTTTTTATCTTCAATTTTTGTTGGCTTTTGAAAAGAGGAGAACTATATGTTGGCTGCCATTTTTGGAGAGAGATGAACCGAAACATGGAGGGGAGAAAAGCCAAATAAATATATCTTCCAATTTTTCCATAGAAATCAACCAAAAATAGCTAGGAAATTGAAGAAGGAAGATGAGGGAAGAAAGGAAATTGGTATTCAAGCTTTATAGAGGAAGAAAGAAGATGGAATTTGAGAATTTAATTTAAGGTAATGATTCTAAACTTATCATTTTTAATTTTATTTAAGAGTTTTATAGCATGATTTGGCAACTAATTGAGGTAATTAAGTTAAAAATGTAAAGAATGAGCTAGGGTTTATATAGTTTCTGAAATCTATTTGATGGCAGTAATTTATGGCTATTATTCTGAAATTTTAAAGACAGAATTTGAGGATGGCTAAAACATAAAAGTTGTAGATAAATGTGTAAATTAGACTTCTGTAAAAGAAATTTGTGAAATTCGAAGTGAGAAACGAGTTATTGAATAAAAATTGTGACGGACCTGAAATTAGGGTTATAGAAAAATACTACTATGTTTTTATTGTATATAATGATAAAGATAAAATTAGAAGATGTATTCAACATAAAAAGTGTTTATTTATATCTTATATATAATTTTATAAAAGGGTTTTGCAATTAAAATTGTGGTTTATGAGATATCAGGTCATAAGTGTAGATTGCCCGGAATAACTGTTTAACAGAATATAGGTTACAGAATTCTATTAATTTGAGAACCTTAAAATTTGAATTAGAGAAAATGTTAAAAATAAAAAATATTAATTTATGTGTTATCTAAATGTTTGTAAAATAGTTTTATAATTGGATAATCACGGAATTAATTATAGATATAGAAATAGGGTATATTTGGATAGAGATTTCAGGGCAATTATTTAACTTTGGAAATTCATTAATAATTGTACAATGACCCAAAAATTTTAAAATTTTAATATGTTATAATTTTATTTGTCTATTTTCAATAGAAAAATGAATTACAAAAATTAGTTAAGTATTGATTGAGTTATTAATAATAATAGAATCTGTCAGAATAGGATTTGCAGGCAGAAAGCAGGGTAGCAGGGCTGGTTATAGGCCTAAATTTAAATTAACACCATAAATTATGTAATAATAATTTTAATGTGAAATTTGGATATGTTAGAACCGTATATGTTAAGTTTAATTAGGAATAGTAATTGAAATAATTGGATAATTGTAGAGAGAGAGAGATGTGTAATGGAACACAGGCTGCCAGTAAAGAATTTTGCACAGAAAAATCCTAGTAACTTAGAAATTTGAGGAATTTTCTTTAATATAAGTATAAGTAATGTAAGTTTATGTTAAATAGTATCTAAATTAAAATTAATTGGATATGTAGATCAAGAATGAATAAAAGATGTGATGGGTACCATAAGATATAAGGCAAAGAACCAAGGATAAATGAAAAAAGGAAATGTTGAAGTTATAAGCTAAAGTGAGTAATGTATACATTATTATGCATACCATGTTTTGATTTGTTGACCCAATGAATATGTTTCCTTATTGGTTAAATGCGTCATTGCTATTTTTGATCATTCTTGATTATTTTTAAATATTAAAATCATCCATATCCATTGATTGTTATTGATATTGAAATGCCTATTATTCTTAATTGATTATGTACCCGAATTGCTCCTAAAAGTATGCACACTAAATGTTTAACCATGATATTTATTGTTAATTGTTACCTTAAAATTAAGAAAAAAAATCGATACATGACTAATGAAATGTATTGACAAGTAAGCCATTGTACCTTAATGATCCTAATGAATACTTAATATTCTTATTGATTTATATTGGCCTATTTACATGTGGATTTGACAGAGCTGCCTCATCAACGGGGTAGTAGGTACATACCGTCATCAATGTACACATTGACCATATGTGATACCCTAGTTGGGAAGGGTTAACTGTCCTGGCCGTAAGACCTGATCAGTCTTATGTTTACTTGATATGAGATCGACTGTGTTATTATACATAGTCTACGTATTTCATGGCCCTTTATCTGTCTTATCTACGTGAACGAATATTAATTATCTGTTCATTGATTCCAAATTTATACCTTATTGCTTACCACTGATGGCCATTCTATTATCGATTTGATTATTATTTGGTTCCAACTTTCAAAGATATTTAGTGTGCAAATAATTAACCTTGACATGAAAAACGAATATCCTGATATTCATTCTTTGTATTCATTGTTATTAAACTTCCATTGGTATATTAGGTTATCATATACCCATATCACATGTGTAATGATGTATGCATGCTCACTGAGTATTTTTATACTCAACCTATTGTGGTTTATAATTTTTACAGGAATGAGATAGTGAAAGCTGATTCCAAGTCAATTTCTTCTTCAACTTGGAATGTCAAGTACAACAAGGTAGAATATTATTCGCTAAAGGTTATAAGTATCCACTCATAGAGCTCCATGGTACTATGCTTAGATGATTGAGTATTATAATGATGTATGAACAGTGAAATATTTAATATTACAGTGACATTCAAAATGTAATGTGTAATGCATAATGATTGAAAATGTCAATGACAATATAGTGATAAAGACATTAACAGAGGTAAATAATAATAAAAAAAAAATTTATGTTTTGAAAAAGATTTAGAAGTGCTATGTATGACTTTTGAACTGTGAAGTTGAAGGTATAAGGTTGACAAATTATTGGGAGTGTAAAATAATTTTTAGCGCAGGCTGTGTAATTTTTAAGAGATCCGGTTTTAGTATGAAATAGTATTACAATTACAAAGAAAACTCTGACAAATTTCCTGAAAAATTTATAAGTAATAAATGGGATTTAAGTATTGATTAATAAATTAATATTGATTGAATGATTGATGAATGGATTGTTCATGCGTTATACGGGTTTCTGGTGACCTTAAGTCTACCCGTACCCTATAATCGTCGTGATCCAAAAGTGGGTTGTGATAAATAATAATTTGATTTGATTTGAAAATTTTTAAACCAAAGATATTGATTTAATTTAATAACAACTTTCAAACTGACTAAACCTAATCGATATCACCCCTATTTATATATATGCTTAGATTATTTTAATTAATTAATTAGTAGCTAGCTTCGTTGGGAAAATATTATTGCATCACACTCATCACTCACAAAACGTTGCTTTCTAGATATCATTTTGCTTAGTGGGGATTTGGCATGATGCTTCATTATAATTCTTCTTCATATAGATGATAATGAAGTGAGATTATGAATTATTACAATTTATTCTGATTTTCTTTTTCTTTTTCTTTATTGTTTTGGAATATTTTATTTTGATTTTCTTAAACCCTACTTTTTATTATTATAAATAAAAATAATAATAAATGTCTCCCGTGACAATATCCCTCTTTCTGTTATTTTCTGAATTATATGGATGCCTATATAGCTATTTTTATAAACAATTTATCTTCTTTTTTTTAAACATCTCAAATGACTTAGATCAACATAAAATAATGTGAAATCACATTATATTTTTATATAATATTTTTTATTATTATTTTAATGTGACGCCACGTCAATAATGCATAAACGCCTCATCAAAAATTATAAATGAAAAAATATTATTTATATTAATATTTTTAATGTTATTAGTCAGAATATCAATAATATGTCTAACGATGAAAATTATAAAATCTAAATTATTAAAAAAAATTATAAATTTTTAATAAAATAAGCGTCAAACCACGTATACTTTTCTATACTTTCCATATATATATATATACATATATGTATTTGGAAAGACTACATGAAGGAAAAGACAAGGAAAGAAACAATTCCTGAGAACTTGTTTTTGGCATGAAATTATTGACCAAGAAGTTTATTGACTTTTAAAATTATTAAACTGATACTACTACAATCATTAATCCAATCCCACCATATAAACAAAGAAACAAGAAACTTTCAAAAGTTTGAAATTATATTTATATGTACATATATTTCCTATATATATATACCTCTCATTGGATACCCATTTGCAACTTCCTAGCTATAATAGAATATATCAAATATCATTGTTTTTTTATTGTATCCAAATGGGTATCCAAAACAGAACTTGGATCCCAATTTTGATCTTCATCCTTTTCACTCTTAAGTTTCTAGCAGGATCAGCCAATTTCTCATATGAAAGTTTTGGTGATGAGCATAGCGATTTCTTGAAATTTGAAGGGAGTTCAAAAATCTACAATCAAGCTCTTCAACTAACTCCTGAAACAACTAATGAAGCTTTCCTGCAGGTGCACTACAACAAATCGGGTCGGATAATGTACCCGAAACCATTCAAGCTCTGGCCGTCGTCGTCGTCATCATCATCATCATTAGCCTCTTTCAACACAAGTTTTGTGATTAACATTTACAGAGAATTAGCATGGGATGCAGGCCATGGCTTGGCTTTTCTTATAGCTCCAAATTATTCTAGCTTACCTGAAGCAAGTTTTGGTCAATGGCTTGGCCTGACAAATGCTACGACAGATGACAATCCAGACAACCAAATCATAGCAATTGAATTCGACACACAAAGCCAAGAAAATGAGATCGACGGTGATCATATTGGACTCAATATAAACTCTATTAAATCAAGAAGGACGGTTTCATTGGAGAAACACAACATCACATTATCACCTCCGCCGCCGGGCACAAATTATAGTGTGTGGATAGATTACAACGGCGGAAAGAAATTGATAGATATTTATATGATTAAAGAAGGAAATCCAAAGCCAAAAGAGCCTATTTTAAGTGAAGAAATAGATCTGAAAAAGTATTTGAAACAAGAATCTTATTTTGGATTTGCAGCTTCAACAGGAGATCCAGAGATAGAGTTAAATTGTGTATTGAAATGGAAATTTGAAATAGAGAATTTTGAAGAAGATGAGAAGAAAGTATTGTGGTTAAAGATTGGTTTAGGCACAGGAGTTCCAATACTAATGATTATGATATTTGTTGCATTGATTATTTATTATAGAAGAAGAAAATTGAGAAAAGGAACAGATGAAGAGAAAAATATTGGTAAGAAATTGAAATGGTTGCCTGGAATGCCAAGAGAATTCAAGTATAAAGAAATGAAGAAAGCAACTAATAATTTCAATGAAAATATGAAGCTAGGAGAAGGTGGATTTGGGATTGTTTATAAAGGTCTGTTAATTAATAAAGATAGTCATGAAATTGAAATTGCTGTCAAGAAATTCTCCAGAGACAATATCAAAAGCAAAGATGATTTCTTGGCTGAACTTACCATTATTCATCTCCTCAGACACAAGAATCTTGTTCGGTTACTTGGTAATTAATTCTTCTTTTTCTTTTGATTAATTATTTCAGCATAAAAAATAATTAAATTAATTTTTAAAAAATAAAATTATATTAGTTGATGAGTCATTTTTTAATAGTTTTATTATGGCACTTGTTTGAAATATATATATATAATTTGGGATTTGAAGTTATTGTTATAAATGAAGTATTGGAAGTAGCTTTCAACATTGGCATATGATTGAGATCAAACACTAGAAGACAAACAACAAGTAGAAATGTATTAAAATACTATATATATATATATATATAATTGGTGGTGGGGACCTCTTGACAACTTCAAAAGTTGAGCGCTGTGTAATCACAATATATAATAATGGAGAGACTTTGGGTGGGTGTGGGTTGTTGAACCCAAAGTTTCCCACATTAGTTATTATATATGCTTAGCACGTGAAGTCTAGCTTTAAAATACTTTATTATATTTTAAATTATTATTTTTTAAAATAAAATGTCTATAAAATTAATTTTTTATCTGAATAATTTTTATAAATAATTAACTTTTTTTTTTCTTAAGTAGACCAGTTATTAAAATTAAGTCACATTAAATGTAAAACCAACTATTAATCTTTTAAAAATTTTAATCATTAATTAAATATTAGTCTAATATGATTAATTTGAATATTGACTGCATATTTGATTTATTTATAAATGATTTTTCATTTTTCTTTTTTTAAAAAAATCTCATGTTTGTTAATTATAATTTTAAAACATTAAACAAATTGCATTATTTTTGTACCATGGAAATTACTAAAGTACGAATTAGAAAAAACTCAATATTAAGAAAAAGCCATATGTGCAGGGCCAGCATGTTTTTATGTTTTCAGGTTAATTATGAGGCCAACTTGATGTTTCTCTGCTATCTATAGCCATTGATTAATAAGCAAATAATTTCTGTAATGCTATCATTTCAGGATGGTGTTATGATAAGGGGAAACTTCTTTTAGTTTATGAATTCATGCCAAACGGTAGCCTGGACAAGCATCTATATGAGGCTACTGAGCAGGATACACTGAGTTGGAGTCGTCGATGCAAGATCCTGGAAGGAGTAGCTTCTGCATTACATTACCTGCACAATGAGTATGATCAAAAGGTCATTCACAGAGACCTCAAAGCCAGCAATATCCTGCTGGATAAGGACTTCCACGCCCGGCTAGGTGATTTCGGCCTTGCAAGAGCCCTAGAGAATGAAAGGAACTCATATGCTGAGTTAGGGTTAACCGGAGTTCCTGGGACCATGGGCTATGTTGCTCCAGAATGCTTCCATACAGGAAGAGCTACCCCCGAATCTGATGTATTTGGTTTTGGAGCAGTTGTTCTTGAGGTTGTATGTGGCAAAGGTCCTGGGTCCAAGATCCATCACAACCAGCATCTTTATTCTCTGGTCGATTGGGTTTGGATGTTACACCGTGAAGGACGGGTTCAAGAAGCTGTTGATGAAAGACTTAAGAATGATTTTGTGGAGGATGAAGCAAACAGACTTTTACTTCTGGGTTTGGCATGTTCGCGTCCTAATGAGGGTGGAAGACCTAAGACACAGGCCCTTCTTCAGATAATATCTGGAGCATCGCCAGCCCCTCATGTACCTCCATTTAAGCCTGTCTTCATGTGGCCTTCTGCTGGGAACACCAGCAACAGCGATAGCTCCCTCTCTGGGATCACATTATCTTCCCAAAATAGTGGCAGAACAAAAAGTTTAACCACATTACAGAGGATATCATCTCATCCCCCAGTATAGAGGTTTTGCACTGCTGGAGTCATGAAGCCACATTGCTGATAAAACACGAGTGTTTCTGCACAAAGATAGATTGTCATTTTTCTCACATTTTTACAATGGGGGTTATGTTTTTGTGAAATACCCATTTGTAATGCATTTGTAAAAATCTTAAGCATCACGGTACCATCACCGCATGTGAGCATTTTCTGTACATCATTCTCCATCCTATCGACCCGACTGGTTCTTGCAATCCTGCTAGTGCTATATTTGTTATACAGCCATGTTGAGCTTAAAATGTAAGATTTCCTGGGAATGTTTTTGTTGTATTTTGGTTGTCAGTGTGTCAAATGCAGTATGAAAGAAAAAGATTTCGCCTCAAAAATAGAGGCACGTAACATCCACAAAACGTGTCATCTAGTAATTAACTGGCAAGACCTCAGGTATGCACCAGCAAAAGTTGCACTTCTACAAGGTCATGAGCTGATCCACCAGCCTGCGAAGTAACTCATGATATACACAGGCTATCTGATAACCAAATTTCTCTAATAATGGAGAACATATCCAACAATATACAAATAAATTTTTCATCCAGTTAAATCTCTATCAAATAGTCCAGTTAGTTCATACGTTCTCTCAATGAGGCAATTCCTATCTGTCACTTTACGCACAAATTTGAAATGAACACTGAACATACAAGTTTAGGATGATTTCACAAATAACAAATAATTCCACGACAAAAAAAAAAAATACAGATAAGAGGTTCTCCATATCCTGCAATTTAATCGACAGTCTTCTTGCATGGATTCTGGCTTTTTCCCTTATTCACTCAATGAAAAACCAGTAGCTTCTTCTGTTCATAAACCAAATGGATTTGCATCAAGGTACACAAAAATAAAATGCAGAAAGAAGTTCCAAACACATGGCTATCTAATTGAAACGCAACCAGTAACAATGTTTGAGCAAGAGAAGTGTGCAACTATATAAATAATCCAGATTTTTTACAACTAAAAATATAATGACAAATTATGGGTGTCCTTGAAAGTGGAAGAGTGTAAAAGTTGTCAATATTGGGATAAATAAATTCTACATGAATGAAACCGCAACAGTTACAAACAAGTTACGTGCAGAGTATAATTTAACAGAAGAAGATTGAAACTCAGTTTCACCTTAAAAATTTTATATATTTAAATAACTTGATAGATGAATTAGTGATGTAGACCTTCAAGTCCTGAATTTTATGAACCAGTTTGACCATGCAAAATAATCAAAGTCAAAGAAGTGGGCCATGGAGGTGTTTAGTTTTGGACTTGGTATAGGCATAATCCAATGAGAAACGGAGCAACGAATCCAACTCATGTGTTTGGTGATGACTGATGGCATATTTTGGTAAAATTTCTTCATCTAGGCTTTCGTTTTGATAATTTAGGATTTTTATTCATTTTTTATAATTTTTGTTTTCTTATTTACTTTTAATAGGAAATATGTTTTAGGGCGCCTTTTAAGGCATCGTCTTTGTAATATTTTAATTTTTCATTTGTGTAAATATGGTGATTTATTTTCTTTTCGAAATAAATTACCATATTAGACAATTAGGATTTTCTGGAGATTATTCTCTATAAATAGTCATGTAAGTTTTAGGGTTAAGGCAGTTTGGATTTCAATTAAAAATAATTTTTCTGTTTGAAAATCGTTTTTTCCAATTTTCAGTATTCTTTTTTTTAATCAACGAATTTTGATACCTATTAGTCTGATATTCATTTAGAAACAACAAACTCTTAGAAGGTTTCCGCTACGTCAATTAGTGATCATGAAATTTTCAGCAGTGGATTGTCACGACCTGATTTCGTGGGCCGTGATGGTCTTAGGGTGCGGGAGATACCGAGGCGACCGACACCCGTAGAACCCATCGATCACTACAAAACAATCGCTCACAATATCGCAGCGGAAAACATAAGTATACCCAATATTGCAGCGGAAACCCACCATCAATCAATAACAGCAAATAGAATCATTCACTCACATAGACTATTCATTCTGTCACTCTGTCATTCATTCTATAATTTCCATAATCTTATACATTTATACTTCAAAATATCTTATACACTTACATAACACAATCTGTCTATATCATTATACAATACCCATGGAGCATCTAATATACATATATAAAGATACAGTGTTTAAATTAATTACACTATCTTTATTAGATTGCAGAATTCCTTGGAGAAACAAGAACCAGGAATCTGTCTCCTACTCTGCACCTGCAGAGGATAAACAGTGAGAGGGTGAGTATATATGATACTCAGTGAATTTAATATGCATCAATCAATAAAACAAGTATGGAATATCAATAAGCAGTAAGTAGATGAAATAAATGAATCAATCTTCTCGAAAACTCTGTAATTACAGAATCAAGTGCGGAATATGACTGCAAGTAAACAATCACATCAATAGAATCAATATCACATGGAGAAGATGGAAATGATAGATATAGGCTTGGTACAATAAGGAAAAGATAGATCAAAGGGATGGATTGTATGAACTTATACAATCTCTAGTAGCATCAATATGAACTATATGTGAACATACAGTCTCCAGTAATATCAGTAACATAAGACTGATCAGGTCTTATGGCTAGGACCATAGTCCTTCCTAGTTAGGGCACCAATAATACGATGTGCACAAGACCGACAGTATTTTTTCACTACCCTGTCGGATCGGTAGCTTTGTCATACCACATTATGGTCAATATAAAAAAGAAACTTATCAATGGACACCATTATGCAATAATAGTATCCTCCATCTTAACAAGCTCAATATCAATCAATCAATGACAATTCAAGTAGTTTGGAAATCAACAAAGGTATGAAACAAAGTTAAAGTCAATAGAAACGATAAACACATCGATAGATACCATTTCAGAATAATGGCATTGGCAATATCAATAACTCATCAGAAATCAATTAAATGAGCATAAAATCAATAAGACATCAATAATAATCGATAAAACAATGACCAAAGGTCTAAAAATAAAAAAATGGGAACAAACATAATTTGGTCATTTGTGGCCAAAAAGTTGACGCAATTGGCATGCCATTGTCGCTGGCGATGGTGGCATTCAAATAGTTGGCCTACGAATTTTTTCGGCATAGTTTTGGTGCAATATGGATATCGCCTCAATTATCAATAAATATACACATGGAAAGCAAGTTATAGGCAATAACCACAACTCAATAATCTTTATCAAAGACATCAAATAGGCATGGAAAACAAGTCCAAAACTAATACACAAAATTAGGCAAAAAGGCACAAATAGTGTTCGGCCAAAAATTATTTTTCACATATGAATTTCAATTGACGTTTTATCAATTTGGGCATGACAATAGATGCACAGAAGACTCACCTAACATTCCAAATCATCAAGCAAAATAGATTTCCTACCCAATTCCTCAAATTCTCGGTTTAGGCCAAAATCGGCGATTTTCTTCGAATAAATTTTCTACAACAATACGAACATCAATTAAACACCAATTAATACCTAATTAACTTATTCTATATCCAATTTACATATCCTAATTTATATACTCAAATTCCAAACTCACAACTTCATTTTAGGGTTTCAAAATTAGGAAAAATTGTTTAATCCATCAATTGATACAATTAAACTATTTACCCAATCTTATTACCATCAAATTAGCCTAATTAAACCATATAATCAAACAAATAAATAATTTACACAATTTACCTAAAATGGCCGAAATTTGCTCCTTGGAATTTTTCTTGATTTTTCATGGCTTAATTTGGTAGTTAAATGTTTGTATGGTTTTAGTTTTTGATTTCCAACACATTTCTTTCACAAATCAAGAAAAAAAAAAAATCAAATGGGAGAAGAGAAAATTTCTCACTGCCAAAAGAAAAAAAATGAGCAAAAAATTTTCTAAGTCACCATTATATAGTAGGGCAAAATTGACAAATTACCCTTTTGTTCCTCCAATTTTTCAAAATTTGCTTTTGGTCATTTTTCGCTCGGTAAATTATTTCGACAATTCTGTCGGGAATTGGAATTCAAAGTGAATATTCAAACATCATATTTTTATTAACATTAATTAATAAAAATAGTTTCAGAGTCGTTCTGAAACTCAGACTATTGAATTTTCACTATTCACCGAAAGTACCCTTTATTTATTGTTTTGCCATCGCTTACTTTATCAGTGTTCTTAAATATCCTCTTATATTTCTTTTTATTGTATTCACACATGAATATACATAATCATTTACCCTCTTGTAAAAATAAAAAAATCATCCGTTGATCGTACTGCTATTTTTCGGCAGCAATATCGATACTGACAATTTCGGAAAAAGTTTATCGTTTTCGCTCTAACTGAGTTTTTAAAATTATCGTTAGCCATTTCAATAATTTTAATCCACAAACTAAGAACTTATTTCACAGAAACTTGTTATGCAAATTTTTAGGGTATTACATTCTACCATCCTTCAAAAACAATTCGTCCTCGAATTTCAAATAAACATGTATCTCTATATAATAGATACTTGACTTTCATATCCTATTCATTCTCCCATGTACACTTTTTCTATATACTGATTCCTTCATAATACTCTTGCCATTGAAATTTCTTTATTTCTAAATTATTAGACTTGACGATTTACACTTTCTATTGGCTCTACTCTTACGACATTTCTTCATTAACATTAATAATTTGCACTGTAATACTTAGAACAATTCTGGCATATAATTCCATAGTATTCAGATATGGAATACCAAATAATATGGCTCTTACCTAAAAGAAGAGTCAAACTTTATGCTACACTGTCAATCCTTTCTAATACTTTATATGGTCTCACGTATCTCGGTGTCAACCTTCTTTTTTGTCAAATCTCATACACTTTCCATAGGTGATATTTAAAGATAATATGATCATCAATATTAAATGAACATCCTTTTCAGATATGTAATTCAATCAATGTAAGTATTGATATAAATTACCTTTGAATTCTATAATACGTATCCTCTAATGTATGACTTGTTCACTCTAATTATCCATCAGTTTATGGATGGAACGCTGTATCAAATTTTTAACTGTATATCCATAGCTTCTTAAAACTTCTGAGTATTACTGTGTCTCTCTATCAGACATTATCATTTAAGGCACTCCATGAGTCTTACAATCTAATCAACATATAGCTATGTGTATTGAGCTGTATCATAATTAGTCTTAACATCAAGAAAATGAGTAGACTTTGTCAATCTAATTACAATATTTCATAGTGCATTACCACTCGGATAACTGTATCATCTGTATCAACTCGATGGCTTCTGATGTTCAATCTTAATCTGTTGACAGGCTAAGCTTGTAGACACAACTGAATCACATATTAAGCCATCAATAAAAATTCTTTAAAACATGATACATCTTGGAATTTCTAGGATGTACACCGTATGAAGAATAATGAACTTCTCTTAAAATCTGTTCCTGAAGTTCATTAATATCAAGCACACATAACTGTTTATCACATTTCAATTTACCATCCTCATTTGTGAACTCTAATGCTTTACCCTTTTGAACATTTTTCTTTAACTTCATAAGATATGGATCCCGATCTTGTGTCACTTTAATATCATCAATTAGAAATAGCTTAATCTGGAATTGGGTTATTAGAGCCTGGATTCTATCTAGAGATACCAAATCCAACTCTATAACCATATCAGCTAACTCATCCATTTCACAAATCAGTGGTCTTCTAACAATAGAGATGTGAGCTAGATTACCTATAGTCTTTCGACTGAGAGCATCTGCTACTGCATTAACTTTACTAGGGTGGTAAAGGGTCTCACAATCATAATCCTGTAACAGTTCAACTCACCTTCGTTACCGAAGATTCAGATTCTTATGTTGTAGAATATACTGCAGACTATTATAATCCGCAAAAAATTTCACGCTTAACATCATAAAAATAGTATCTCTAAATTTTTTTAATGCAAAAAAAAAAAAAAAAAAAAAAAAAAACTATTGTTGCCATCTTCAAATCATATGATAGATAATTCATCTCATGTTCCTTTAATCATTAAGAAACATATGCAATCACTTTTCTATTCTGCATTAGAACACATCTCAATTTAACTTTGAAAACATCACAGTACACTGTGAATTTATCATCCTTTGATGACAATGTTAACACTAGAACACTAGTAAGACAAGACTTCATTGTCTGGAAACTATGCTCTCACATTCATCTGTCCATTGATACTTCTCTCGTTTCCTAATCAACTTAATCAATCAGAGTTGCAATCTTAGAAAAAAAATTTACAATCTCTTGTAGTAACCTGCTAATCCAAGGAAACTACAATCTTAGAACATTAGTAGGCTAAGGCCAATTAACTACTGCTTTTACCTTTTAAGGATTAACTTTGATACCATCTTTATATACCACATGACCAAAGAAACACATTTTAATTAGCCAAAATTGGCATTTAGACATTTTAGCAAATAATTAATGATCTCGAAGTGTCTCTAACACCACTCTACATGTTCCCCTTCACTCTTAGAATAGATAAGAATGTCATCTATAAATACTATGACAAACTTATCCAATAATTTCTGTAATTGCATCTTCAACTTTGTCAACTCAGTAGGTGCCTAGATACACCTCAATTTCAAACTCTATCTCTCTATCAGGGGTAGCCCTGACAACTCCTCAGGAAAGATATCAGGGAACTTTCGGACCATAAATATCCGATCAATCCCTATTGAAGTCTTTTGCACATCCATTACATATACTAGATACACTACACAATCCTTATTTATCATCTCTCTAGCCTAAATCACAGAATTGAAATTGATTCTATTTTCATACTTATCATTATGGAACACAAATTCTGGTTGCCTCTCGGGATGGAATTTAACCCTCTTTCCGTAACAATCAATAATTGCTCGATGTGTAGTTCACCATTCCATACCAAGTATTCCATTAAGTTGCAACTCAGGCAACTCTATCAAATTAGTACATAAAATATTATCATCAATTCTAATAACACATCTCGGATAACAATAATTCACTCATATATTCTTCACCATAAGTGTAGTTGTCTCTAAGGGCACATTCAATAACTTATCTCTCTCTATTTAATTGTGATGCACACAAAACAGTGTGTGGCACCAAAGTCAACCAATGCATCTTTTATATCATTCTGTATTAAAATCATACATGTATTTACATTATCAGATTTTTGTGTCTCTTATGTGCTAACAGCAAAAACTCTTCCTTGGCCTTTACCTGCTGGGGCCTGACTACTATTAGGACCCTGTCTTTTACCTCTGCCCCTACCAGGAGCCTCTCTAATCATATTCTGACTCATTTGCACTATAGGCTGAGACATTGTAGCAGATGGCTGCTGATAGCCCCATAAAGGACATTTATTAATAAAATGGCCATGTTGCCCACATTTCAAGCAAGCACCTAACTGTCTACGACACTCCACTCCATGCCTTATACCACAAAAGTCACAAATGGGCATACTAGGCATATGGGAAATAAGTTGAGAAAATCCTTGTGAATAAACAGATACTGACTGCATTGGAGGCCCTCTACTCTGAGTCTTCCTTCTCTGACTGCCTAATAAAGGTCTCTGATCAAATTTAGGCATATGCTGTATTTGTCTCGGTTGGAAGCTGGCCTCACCTCTTGTAGTTTGAGAACTATGTCCAACTTTTCTTTTATGATTTCTTTTAACTCTCTCTAACTTATACTTTTCCTCCATTTGATTAGCCTTATCAATGATAATAGTTAAAGATGTAAACTCTGTAGCAATCAAGACATTGTGAAGTGAGGCATGTAATCCTCTTCAGAATCTTACAATCAAGTCTGACTCAATAGGAGCAATACGTGTAGCATATCTACTCAATCTAATAAATTCCTCAGTGCATTCCTCAACAGAGTTGTTACCCTGCTCTAGTTGTTCAAATTGAATCAGGTTTCTTGCTCAATCGACTCTATAAAATCAATAGGCTCATCGCCTCTATCACATCTGAACTCTAATAAATTTAGCTTTAAAAAGCTAAACATAGGTACTCCGCCCTCATCAATAACTCGACGGGCTCCCTGCACAGCAGGCTCCTCGAGAACCACAACTGGCTGTACAGGTGCTGGAGCAATAGGTACTGCAGCAGGTGCAATAGGGGGTGGCACTGCTGCTGGTACTAGAGCTGGTGGTACATTTTGTCGTTCCCGCCTCAACTCTGCTAGCTCCCTATGTAGATCCATCATCCCCCTTATCATCTCATATTTCCAAGGGTCATCAGTCCTCTTTGTATCCCCTGAAGTCTGATGGAATCTAGATGGTCCCTCAGAAACAGAAATCTCCCTGACCAGGGACTCATTAGGCTACCTCTGCCTCCCTTGTATCTTTATCTCTATCGTCGGACATTTCTATCACTATAGACAACAGAAAATAGGAACAATCTCATTATGGTACGTTAACGCAGAATGCTTATACACATTTGACGAACACAACAATAGACATAATATGAATTCCTATGCTCCATGGTCTACTTAACTCTATCCATCCTGTACTTAGTTACTATTCCCTCTATAACCTTGTTACTATTCATTTATAACCTATAGCTCAAATATCTATAACCTAGAGCTTTGATACCACCTCTATCATGACTCGATTTCATGAGCCGCGACGGTCTTAGGGTGCGGGAGATGCCGAGACGACCAGCACCCGTGGAACCCATCATCACTACAAAGTAATCACTCACAATATCGCAACGGAAAACATAAGTATACCCAATATTGTAGCGGAAACCCACCATCAATCAATAACAACATATATAATTATACACTCACATAAATACTATTCATTATGTCACTCTGTCATTAATTCTGTAATTTCCATAATCTTATACATTTATACTTCAAAATGTCTCATACACTTACATAAACAATCTGTCTATATTATTATACAATACCTATGGAGCATCTAATATATATATATATATATAAAGATACAATATTTAAATTAATTACACTATCTTTATCAGACTACAGAATTCCTTGGAGAAACAAGAACTAGGAATTTGCCTTATACTCTATACCTGTAGAGGGTAAACAGTGAGAGGGTGAGTATATATGATACTCAGTGAATCTAATATGCATCAATCAATAAAACAAGTATGGAATATCAATAAGCAGCAAGCAGATGAAATAAATGAATCAATCTGCTCGAAAACTCTGTAACTATAGAATCAAGTGCAGAATATATGTCACGACCCAACCTGGGAGCCGCGATGGTCCTAGGGTACGGGTGTTGCCTAAACTACCAGTACCACGAAGAATCAATTTAACTATACTATATGGCATGCAATTCATGAAAATCAGCTTAAATAGGTTAATAATGCTGCAGAAATTTCGACAGCATCTCCTCTATAATCTGACTATACCCAGCTGTAAAACATGCAATAAACACTTCCAATATACTTCAACATCATTACTCAAATCAATGATCCCTCTGGATCTCCAATAACAACTCAATATATGCATCTGTATATCAATTCATTTTTCATTCATTGCATATCATATATATATCATGGTATAATTTTATATGCAAAACTATAAGATGCAAACACACATATATACATGCCATTCCTTAGTTTACAGTACCATGGAACCTCTATACTGTATAAATATTTACATATACTTTTGGGACTAGAATTTACATGTCACAAGTATCAAAATTTCCATGGCGAGGATAGGAGATGCCTATGGAATACGAGCCTCACTGCAGACCTGAAAATGATAACCACTAAAGGGGGTGAGTATAAAAATACTCAGTGAATCTACATATATAAAAATGCAGTGGATGATCATTATACCATGGTTGCCCATATATGGCCTGTAGAATCAATATAAGATAACAAGTGAAGGAAGTAAAAAGTATCTGTATCAATATTCATATAAATATCCATCTAATCATCCATATGAGTATTCATATAAATATCCAGTGTACGAGTCAACGCGCATATGATATAATAGGATTTGAGTCATATAAAAGTACAATTGCATTATCTGTAATAGGCATTGTAATAATGTGCATAATTCACTATACGCAAAGGGGATACACCTTTATGACTAGAGAATATTACACCCTCCCTAGCATGGGTCAATTTAATTAATACCAGAGAATATTACACCCTCCCTAGCAAGGGTCAATTAAATTAACACCAGTGTGCACGCAGTCGATGGAATTTTCACTATACCATCGATGTAGTCCTGTTATAATACCATATAGGTGTGTCTCCATATAATCATCAAATATAGCATAAATAGAACTTATATAGCTATAGAATGATCATATATATACTTATAAATAATAGTAGAACAAATTTGGGTAATGTCAAAAAAATTCCCGGCGGGGCCCAATTGCGCTGCCGCAACTGGCTCTCGCCGTTACGGGTCCGTTTTGATATTTTTGAATAGTTTCTGGTTAACTATGTTACCAAAAGATTTAGGTGGACCATGGGGTACCATTTCAAAGCTTAGGTCAAGAATAGATGATTAGGCCAAGTGATGGCCCAATTGGCTTTCTGGATTTCATTTTATGGACAGACAAAGTTTAGGTCATTTTAGGTTGTTTCGGTGGCTTATTTACTGGCCAATTTGCACTGTTTGTATTTTTGAGTATCAAACTCTATTTTATTAGTTCAAATGAAATATTATAGCATATATGATGCTAATCATGCATGATTATACATATAGACTCACCTTTATCAAAATTTATCCTTTATTTCCCCCAATCCACTGTTTGAGCCCCCTACTCGGCCCGAAGTTCAATATTCCGAGCTGGAGTACTTGACGGTTCACCTATTTTCATACATAACACTCCAGTAAGACTTAATAACATTGTAAAATACATAATACACATCAAATCACATAAGGCATATGCATTATACCCTACAGACCTCACTTTGCACATTTTACACATTTACCAATCCTTTATGCCATAAACACATTCTATCACTCTATTTAACTCACATTTCACATATTCATCACTTATATACTATATTAAGAACTTATATACACTTAACTTAGCATTCCATATCAAACATACACCATATTCAAGTTTAGCTTCCAAGTACTTAAATCAATCATCTTTTCCATATTTAAAATTTTACATTTCCATTACTTTCATCACTTAATCATATTCAAACACTACCTTCCTAATCATATTAGCCTAACATATTAAAGTAACAAACTCAATATGGTTTAACCTAAAGAGAATTTATTCCATTCATTCATTTTTCAACACCATTCAATTACACAACATATATAAATGTCGAATACATATCATCTAATCATTAAAATCTATTAAACATCAAAGCACCTAACCATTATTCTTGCTTATATGGTTCGGCCAAAATAATAATTCCTTCAAATGGATTTCTTTCCAACATTTAATCATTAAATCATTACATACACACCAAATACACATCATTCCATCATTTAAACCTATAAAACAACAAACATTAAACCATCACTTCTTCATCATATGGTTCGGCCATTTTGATTCTTCCTCCAAATGAATTGTTTCAATTATTTAACCACTAATTCATGTTATACACATCAAATAAACATCATTTGAATAAAAAGATCCATCAAAACAATACTTTGATTCATAGTTCTTCCTATTAGGGTTTCACTCCAACTTTTGATTTTTCTTCCAACCAAAACATGTTTTTGTTACTAATTAACATCAAATAACATCTTAAGAACATAATTGAACCAAAAGAATTTCAAAATCACTTACTTTCCAAATAGTTCTTCAAAAACTTCAAAGGATTGATTTGTCACTTTTTCTTTTTTCTTTTCCTTTGAATCTATGGATATAATTGTGTTTAGGATGATGGAATTAATATGTTTCCATCAAAATATTAAAGAAAACAACAAGTTATGGTGAAGATGCAAGGTGGTAGAAACTAAGAATAGAGGAAAGAGAAAGTTTTAGTTGGTGAATTGATGAAAATGATGAAGAATGATGAAGAGGTGGGAAAAATCAACTTTAAATATCAATGGTGTAATCCTATGTTTTGTGTTTATGGTACAAATGGTGAAACCTAGATATCCAACCATCCATTTCTTCATCTTTTCATCCAATGGTTAGATTTAGATGAGCCTACAAGGATTTCATAGGCTTGCATATACTATATAAGTCCATAATGCATAGGAAAAGACTAAACTACCCCTAGTTCAATTGAAATCCCAAATCGAGCAGCTTTGCCCGGGATTATTTTCTACCGGGTTTAATTCTCCAACAATTACTTATTTAAACATAATATCATCATTTTCATATCATAATATTGTTTTCTACCTTTCAAATATGCTATTAATTCCTTAAAAACTCGAGGGAGTGTGAAATGACCATTTTGCCCCCAATTCACCAAAAATCCATTTTAACCCGATTTCATCCTAACAGCTTTTAAATCCCTTCTATTCACTCAAACACATCATATAACATCCATACCTATCAAATTCATGCATAAATACATAACATTCACAAGTTCAAACTAAGGAAAAAATTTCCCCTTAAGTTCCCCTTTTATGGTTTAAGTTAAGTTTAAGCTGAGGTGTTACATTCTACCCCCCTATAAATAAATTCATCCCCAAATTTACTTAAAAGCTATAGGGAGAATAAAACCTAACTCATCAAATAGATGGGTATACTTGTGTCTCATCTCAGCCTCACTTTCCTAAGTACATTCCTCTATACTTTTACTACACCACAGTACTTTAACCATAGGAATGCTCTTATTTTGAAGCTGTCTGATATGATGATCCACAATCTGTATGGGGATTTCCTCAAAAGATAATGACTTATCAATTTCAATTTCCTAGGGTTGTATCACATGAGATGGATTTGACACATACTTCTGTAACATAGAAATGTGGAACACTGGATGTACATGCCCCAAATTCGGTGGAAGAGCTAGTCTGTATGAAACATTACCAACTCGATCCAATATTTCGAAGGATCCAATATACCTAGGTGACAACTTGTCTTTCTTCACAAATCTCATCACTCATTTCATAGGAGAGATCTTCAGAAATACATGGTCACCCACTGTAAACTGCACATCTTTTCTCTTTGGATCTGCGTAGCTCTTTACTGAAAGTAGTCTTTATTCTCTGTTGTATAATAGGAACCTTTTCCATTGTCTCTCTGATCAAATCTGGTCCCTCTAACTACTTTTCACCCGGTTCCACCCAACATACAGGTGATCTGCATTTCCTACAAAAAAGAGCCTCATATGGTGCCATTCCAATGGTTGAATGGTAGCTATTGTTATAGGCAAACTCTATCAGTGGTAGAAAATAATCCCAACTACCTTTTAAATCCAGCACACACAATCTCAACATGTCCTCCAGTGTTTGAATAGTTCTCTTTGACTTTCCATCTGTTTGAGGATGGAATGCAGTGCTAAAATGCAATGTAGTACCCAATGCCTCCTAGAATTTCTGCAAAAACCTGGAGGTGAACTGAGTACCTCTATCAGATATGATCACTGTTGGAACCCCATGTAACCTTACAATCTTATCCACATAAAGCTGTGCATATTGTGCAGCTGTGTATGTTGTCTTTACCTCTAAGAAATGAGCTGACTTTGTCAAAGTATCCACAATCACCCATACTGAGTCATTCCTTTTCTGTGATATAGGCAAACCCACCACAAAATCCATTGTTACCTGTTCCCATTTCCACTCTGGTAGCTGGATCTCCTGAAGCAAACCTAAAGGTTTCTGATGCTCAAATTTCACCTGCTGGCAGGCTAAACACTTTGAAACAAACTTTGCTACATCACCCTTTATTTTTGGCCACCAATAAAGTTCCTTCAAGTTATGGTACATCTTTGTTATCCCCGGATGCACTGTGTAAGGAGAATAATACATTTCCTTCATGATATGCTTTTTGAACCCTTTAACATTAGGAACATACAATCGACCCTTACATTTCAATACATCTCCCTCAATAGAAAAATCAGGAGCCTTACCATTTTGAACTAAGTCTCTGATCCTAACATACTGTGGATCTTCATTCTGGGAACTCTTTATCTCATCTAGTAACAAGGATTTCACCTGGAATTGGGCTATTAAAACTATTTCCTGCCCCTGTGATTCCCAGTCCAGGGTCAAACCATCAGCCATTAACTCCCACAATTCTTGTACCAGTGGTCTTTCTGAAGTAGTCACATGTGATAAGCTTCCTATTTATTTTCTACTAAGGGCATCTACTACCATATTTGCTTTTCCAGGATGATACAAAATCTGGCAGTCATAATCTTTTAGCAACTCGACCCATCTCTTCTGCCTCAAGTTCAGTTCTTTCTGCTGTAAGATGTACTATAAACTTTTATGATCAGTGTAAATCTCACATCTCACCCCATACAAGTAATGTCTCCATATCTTCAAGACAAAGATCACTACTGCCATTTCTAAATCATGGGTGGGGTAGTTCACCTCATGTTTCTTCAATTGGAGGGAAGCATAAGCAATCACTTTTCTATCCTGCATCAATACACAACCCAAACCAATCCTCGAAGCATCACAGTGTATAACAAAACTGCCTGCCTCAGAAGGAAGAGTCAACACTAGTGTAGTGGTCAAACAGGCTTTAAGGGTCTAGAAACTCTTTTCACATTCATCATTCCACTGAAATTTCACCTGTTTCTGGGTCAACTTTGTCATTAGTGCAGCAATTCTGGAAAAGCCTTTAACAAATCTGCGGTAATACCCTGCCATACCAAGAAAACTCCAGATCTCTGTGACTGTAGTAGGACGTGGCCAGTAAGCAACTGCTTCTATTTTCTGTGGATCCACCTTTATACCATCTTTACTTACAACATGCCCCAGAAATACAACCTCTATCAACCAGAACTCACATTTTGAAAACTTTGCATACAATTGATGATCCCACAATAATTGCAATGTGATTCTGAGATGCTCTTCATGTTCTTCTCTACTTCTGGAATACACCAAAATGTCATCAATAAAGACAATTATGAATTTATCCAGAAATGGCCCGAATACCCGGTTCATCATATCCATGAATGCTGCTGGAGTATTTGTCAACCCAAATGGTAGCACAAAAAACTCATAGTGCCCATATCTAGTTCTGAAGGCTGCCTTTGGAATGTGTTCACATTTAATCCGCAACTGATGGTACCCTAACCTCAAATCTATCTTTAAAAAGAAACAAGCTCCCTGTAACTTGTCAAACAGGTCATCAATCCTAGGCAAAGGATACTTATTTTTCACTGTCACCTTATTCAATTGCCTATAATCAATACACATCCTAAGTGACCCATCCTTTTTCTTTACAAATAGCACTGGTGCTCCCCAGGGTTAACTACTGGGCCGGATAAAATTCTTGTCACACAACTCCTGTAACTGCTTTTTCAACTCTTCCAGCTTTGGTGGTGCCATCCGATATGGTGGAATGGAAATAGGATCAGTACCGGGGTATATCTCAATCTCAAATTCAATCTCCCTTTCTGGTGGCAGTCCTAGAGGATCATCTAGGAATACATCTGTAAACTCCTTTACCACTGGAATATGCTCTAACTCTTTGGATACCCCTGTAGTATCAACACTGTTGCCAAATAAGCAATACATCCCTTTCTCATCAATCTCTCTTCCTGTACTACAGAAACTAACCTAGATATGTGACTGTTAGCCTCTCCTGAAAAATGAACTTTTCCTGCCCATCGGGTCAAAATTTTATCCATTTCATTGCACAATCAATCGAAGCTTTATGAACAGTCAACCAATCTATACCAAGGATAACATCAAACTCTAATACAGGTAACTCAATCAATTCAGCAGGCAAGGATCTATCTCAAATTCTCATATCACTAATATCATACTTATAACCTATTATAACCTTATCTCCCATTGGTGTGGCTATCTCCAAGGGCACATGTAAAGATTTTCTACCTAACCCCAATTTCAAGGCAAAAACAGGTGATATAAAAGAATGGGTTGCACCCGAATCAAATAATACATAAGCCACTATATCATGTATAGAAATCATACCTATAACTGTATCATGGGATTTCTGCGCCTGCTGTTGGATCACTGCAAAGACATGCCCCTGGCCTCTACCAGCTGTTGACTGTCCCACTGTTGGACTCTGTCCTGCTGGTCTGCCTCTACCTATACCTCCCCTACCCATCTACACTGATGGCTGGGATGATCCTGCCTCTGAAGGCTGTGAAGCTTTAGGCGTAGGGCAATCTCTGTAAAAATGCCCAAATTGTCCATATTTAAGTCATGCCCCTGATCTGATACGATATGCCCCAAAATGTCTCCTCTCGCAGAAAGTACATGTGGGCATTACTGATGTCATCTGTACTAGTCTGACCGGGCCTCAGAAATAACTAGAAACAGGAGGCCTCATACTAACACCTCTACCCAAGTCCTACCTCTGACTAGGAGGTGGCAATGACTGTACTGGCCTGAGAGGAGGTCTGGGAGTAAAAGTCTGGGATGTCCCCTCCCCTGGTCTCTAGTACTCTCATCCTTTTCCCCTCTTTTTTTTGTTCCCTATCAGACCTTTCTTTTTTGTATTTTGCCTCCATCTAGGTTGCTTTATCAATTGCACGACTCAGGGAAGTGAATTCCATAGCCAACAAAATGTTATGCAGGGTTGCATGTAAACCTCTCCTGAACCGTCTAATCAGATCATCCTCAGTAGGGGAAATCCTTTTGGCATATTTACTCAACCGTCTGAATTCTCTGGCATACTCCAATACAGATAAGTTTCCCTATCTCAGCTGTTCAAACTTCACAATGTTGCTCTCTCTCAAACCCTCTGTAAGGAATTCATCCATCATCCTCTGTTTGAATTCTGCCCATGTCATAGGATCATCATTGTGAATGTTCTCATCAATATGTTCCATGAACCAGGTAGCAGCATCTACCTCCAGCAGTAATCCCACTAACTTAATAGTTCTAGCATATGAACAAGGCAGTGTACGTACCATCCTGTCAACCCTGTCAATGAAGTCATTAGGGTCTATACCATACTCCCCTGAAAAAGTAGGCAGCCTCAATCTCATAAACTCCCTAACAGATACACCACCCTCTGGAATAGCCCTGCGTACTTTGTCCCCCTGTAACACTACTGGCTCCCTTTGAGGTACTGGTGGCACTACAGGCTATACCACTAGCTGTACTGGAGGTGGTAGTGGTTGTACCAATGCAGGCTGTGCTGCAAAATGAGTCCGGATGGTCTATAATATTTCTTGTCTCATTTCCTGTATTTCCTATCTCTGGGTGCCTCACCCATCGAATCAAACTCAGATCATCTCCGTGACCGGGATGGTTTAGATTGTGTTCTCCATATAGCAGATGTGTTAGAAGCAACCTCTATTTCCTCACTAGATCCATGATATTCATCCCCCTCAATAGGCCTAGCACATCTAGTTCCCCTCTCTGACATCTTAACACACTGTATAAATCAACATGTAAAAGAATATTTAGATCATAGGTACGCAGAATTTCAAACAATGATGAAAACTTGACAATTTGACGATATGTGAATATCCTAGATACCATGGTACTTCTATTGCTATCAATATGCAAACACTATAGGTTATATAAACCTTTAGCTCTGATACCACCTTTGTCATAACCCAACCTAGGAGCCGCGACGGTCCTAGGGTATGGGTGTTGCCTAAGCTACCAGTACCACGAAGAACCCATTTAACTGTACTATATGGCATGCAATTCATGAAATCAGCTTAAATAGCTTAATAATGCTGCAGAAATTTCGACAGCATCTCCTCTATAATATGATTATGCCCAGCAGTAAAACATGCAATAAACACTTCCAATATACTTCAACATCATTACTCAAATCAATGATCCCTCTGGATCTCCAATAATAACTCAATATACGCATCTGTATATCAATTCTTTTTCATTCATTGCATATCATATATATATCCATGGTATAATTTTATATGCAAAACTATAAGATGCAAACACACATATATATATGCCATTCCTTAGTTTACATTATCATGGAACATCTATACTATACAAATATTTACATATACTTTTGGGACTAGAATTTATGTGTAACAAGTATCAGAATTTCCACGGCGAGGATAGGAGATGCCTATGGAATACGAGCCTCACTGCAGACCTGAAAATGATAACCACTAAAGGGCGTGAGTATAAAAATACTCAATGAATCTATATATATAAAATTGCAGTGGATGATCATTATACCATGGTTGCCTATATATGGACTGTAGAATCAATATAAGATAACAAGTGAAGGAAGTAACAAGTATCTGTATCAATATTCATATAAATATCCATCTAATCATCCATATGAGTATTCATATAAATATCCAGTGTACGAGTCAACGCACATATGATATAATAGGATTTGAGTCATATAAAAGTACAATTGCATTATCTGTAATAGGCACTGTAATAATGTGCATAATTCACTATATGCAAAGCGGATCAACCTTTATAACTAGAGAATATTACACCCTCCCTAGCAAGGGTCAATTAAATTAACACCAGTGTGCACACGGTCGATGGAATTTTCACTACACCATTGATGTAGTCCTGTTATAATACCATATGAGTGTGTCTCCATATAATCATTAAATATAGCATAAATAGAACTTATATAGCTGTAGAATGATCATATATATACTTATAAAGAATAGTAGAACAAATTTGGGTAATGTCAAAAAAATGTCCGGCGGGGCCCAATTGCACTACCGCAACTGGCTCTCACCGTTACGGTTTGTTTGGGGATTTTTGAGTAGTTTCTAGTTAACTATGTTACCAAAGGATTTAGGTGGACCATGAGGTACCATTTCAAAGCTTAGGTCATGACTAGATGATTGGGCCAAGTGGTGGCCCAATTGGCTTTCTGGAATTCATTTTATGGACAGACAAAGTTTAGGTCATTTTAGGCTGTTTTGTGGGCTTATTTACGGGCCAATTTGCACTGTTCGTGTTTTTGGGTATCAAACTCTATTTTATTAGTTCAAATGAAATATTATAGCACATCATGCATGATTATACATATAGACTCACCTTTATCACAATTTATCCTTTATTTCCCCCAATCCATTGTTTGAGCCCCTACTCGACCCGAAGTTCAACAATCCAAGCTGGAGTACTTGACGGTTCACCTATTTTCACACATAACACTCCGGTAAGACTTAATAATATTGTAAAACACATAATACACATCAAATCACATAAGGCATACACATTATACCCTACAGACCTCACTTTGCACATTTTACACATTTACCAATCCTTTATGCCATAAACACATTCTATCACTGTATTTAACTCACATTTCACATATTCATCACTTATATACTATATTAAGAACTTACATACACTTAACTTAGCATTCCATATCAAACATACACCATTTTCAAGTTTAGCTTCTAAGTACTTAAATCAATCATCTTTTCCATATTTAAACCTATACATTTCCATTACCTTCATCACTTAATCATATTCAAACACTACCTTCCTAATCAGATTAGCCTAACATATTAAACTAACAAACTCGATATGGTTTAACCTAAAGGGAATTCATTCTATTCATCCATTTTTCAACACCATTCAATTACACAACATATATACATGTCAAATACATATCATCCAATCATTAAAACCTATTAAAATTAAAGCACCTAACCATTATTCATGCCTATATGGTTCGGCCAAAATAAGAATTCCTTTAAATGGATTTCTTTCCATCATTTAATCATTAAATCATTACATACACACCAAATACACATCATTCCATCATTTAAACCTATAAAACAACAAGCATTAAACCATCACTTCTTCATCATATGGTTCGACCATTTTGATTCTTCCTCCAAATGAATTTGTTTCAATCATTTGACCACTAAATTATGTTATACACATCAAATAAACATCATTTGAACAAAAAGATCCATCAAAACAACACTTTGATTCATAGTTCTTCCTATTAGGGTTTCATTCCAACTTTTGATTTTTCTTCCAACCAAAACATGTTTTTGTTACTAATTAACATCAAATAACATCTTA
>CANXYC010037143.1:0-28262 GCA_948193065.1 Aleurites moluccanus
GCTGCCAGAGCTGAGGTTGCGAGAAGGGGAAGAAGATGAAGATAAGGATCTGGAGCGAGAGCGAGAGCTGGACTGCGAATCTGGACCAGAGTACGAACGTGACCTGGAGCAGATCGGGAGGATGAACCCAAGTCAGAACCAGACCGCGCCGAGGGGCGGCCTCGCTGTTGGCTTCGCCATGGATTCGAAGGCAACACACCGGATAAGAAATCCTAGATAAACCCTGAACGGTGAAAACTAAAAATGTTAAGAGAAGAGGTGGCAAAGAATAAGTGTATGTCGTTACCTCTTCGGAGGAGGAGGGGGACTGCGTCTGCCAGAGTTGAGGTTGCGAGAAGGGGAAGAAGATGAAGATAAGGATCTGGAGCGAGAGCTAGAATTTGAAGACACAGACCGAGAGCGAGAGCTGGACCGCGAATCTGGACCAGAGTACAAACGTGACCTGGAGCGGGATCGGGAGGACGATCCCAAATCGGAACCAGACCGCGTCGAGGGGCGGCCTCGCGTTGGCTTCGCCATAGATTCGAAGGCAACACAGCAGATAAGAAACCCTAGACAAACCCTAAACAGCGAAAACTGAGAATGTTAAGAGAAGAGGTGGGTTTAATCTCTGAAAAACAAAATTATGTCCTCAGCAAAAAAAAAACTAATCTTCTTCAAGAATCAATGAACACCAGCTCTCTCGATCTTCTTTTGCAAGGCCGCTCCCTCTGCAAAACAACCCATTCTCGCTCATCTTCGAAAAGCAACCCTAGACCATACTATTCCCAAGGCAGCACATCACCAAACGCACAAGATTACAATTTTAGATACTGAAATGACGTCGTTTTATTGATTGGATGCGAAAAAAAGGACATTTAAGTAAATTTGCATATAATTACATTCATATCCACAATACTACGTCGTTTTGTAATGGCTGTAAACAAAAAAAAAAAAGGATAAAATGGTAATTAACTAACCCAAAATCAAATTTCAAAACACTATTCATCTGAATGTCCTCTTATATATCTTATAATAGATTTGGGATTGTATTTCATTTTCCTTTGCAGAACAAACAAAATCACAAATATTGCATTAAAGACAGTACAACAATCCCAGAAAAATTTTAGAATTAATAATAAATATCTTATAATTAATCAAATAAATAAACGTAGACAAATGAATGAATATGGGCATTTATTATGGGCCTCTATGAAATGAATTTTAGCACCAAAGAGGACTATTAGGACTCCTAATTAATAACCATCTTTGGCTTTGAAACTTAATTAGTCCAACTACCGCACAATTCCTAAATTGAATTTAGCTAGCAGGTGATTCTGTTCTCTCATCGTCATATCAAGCCTGATATGGCAACGTACAATATATGTATTCATGCATAGGCGAGGCTGGAGTTTAACTTGTGAATTCGTAGTCCCACTTGCAAAGGCGGGTCTCGTAAGACTACTAATTTCATTAATTAATTAATTTTTATTATTAAAGTACTATCTTCTCTAATATATGAGTTGAGAGGGGCTATTCTGTTTTTTTACACAACAGTTCCTCGTGTATTCAATTTTAGATACCTAAAAAATTTTATAAAAATTTTTAAAAATTGTAATTTAATAGTGTTTTATATAATGAATCTAATAATATATTTTTTTTTATATTAAACAAAAATCAAATGGACAGCTAAAAATACATTATAAATACATTAAATATAATACACAAAATTTATAATGTATTTTTAACTATCTATTTGATTTTTGTTTAATATAAAAAAATATATCATTAGATTCATTATATGAAACACTATCAAATTACAATTTTTTAAAAATTTTTATAAAATTTTTTAGGTATCTAAAATTGGACACATGAGATTTACACAGCAGCCCCGCTCAACCCCTAATATATATACTGTATTTCTGCAAGTGAAGACCATGTATATAAATATAATTAATGGAAGAGCAAGAAAATGAATGGTTCTTGCCTATTAGGTGAGGGGACAGCAAACTCTGCCCAAGCCCAACCTTGGTTTGACTGTTACCATTTGAGTATTCTACCATCAGAAACACCAACATATGGCCCTTTGCCACTGCAATCAAAGGCAATGCTTTCTGGACCAATTACACCTGGAAGATCAATTTGAGACTAATGCTTCATCATATCGTAATTATCTTCATGTAGCTTTCTATTGTTATTGGAAAAAATTATGATACTCTCTGCATAAATGAAGAAGAAGATAGAAGATAAAAATAAATTGGAAGAAAAAATTATTGGAGTTTCCATGGTGATGGTGATGGGTGAAGATGGAGATCAAGAAGATGATCTCTGTGATGAGTAGCGCTAATATACTGCTGCAGAAAACTTCTAGTTGCATTTATAACCAGCAAAGACTTTGCTGGGGGAAGTTTTTTTCATTATTAATTAAATCAGCAATTTTTTTTTTTTTAAATTCTGACCCATAAATTTGGTGGCATTTTGATAGTGCTTAGAAAAATTGATTAACATAAACAATTAAATTATATGTACGAAAATTTTTTCTTATTTAAAAATAAAAATAATAATTTTTAAAATTTGAAAAATTCATAAAAAAAATAATTTATAAGAAAATCATATATTTTTAATCAATCTATTGCTATTTAACAAATTTTTTGTTGTTATTTATCATTAAGAGTGAGCACAAATCATGAATCTCCCAAACTTTATTACTTAATTAATTTATATTATTTTAAAAATTAAAAAATTTTAAAAAAATAATTAAGAACCGAATCATTAAAAATTACATGATAATAATAGAACGATTATTGATCTTTATGTTAATCCAAACTAAGATCCCTCCCAAAACATATCAATATAAATTTTACTCAAAATTTAAATACTCAAATCAATTTATTAATTAAAATATAAAATTTTATTATATATTTTATATGTGTGACAATAATAATATACATGTAAATATATAATTTTTTATGTGTAGTAATAATATATATAATTTATTAATTATATATGATTGAAAAATTAAAAGTTATGAATTATTAAATATTAATTAATAATTATATAAAAATTGGTAAGTTATATATTATATATAAGTGAAAATTAATAAATATAATATTTATTAAGTATTTAACTATATAATATAAATTACAAGTTATACTAATAATATTTAAGAAGTGTGTATATAACTAATAATTTAGTACGATCAAATTAGTAATTTAGTAATTTAATTAAGCCTTTTTCCTAAATCATGTAAATTAAATAATAAGAAAATATATTTAATCAAAACTAAAAAGTTAACAAGAAAAATGAATGCATTATTATAAAATAAATAAAAAATAAAACTAAATTTACAAAATCTTTTATAATGCTCAAACTTTATAAATGTTAAATTAAAAAATAATTTTAACCATCAATTAAATTCATTAATCACTTATTCTGGTATCCTTGTAATTAATTTATATTTTTTAGAAAACTGCAGTAGAATTTACAGTTTTGTTTAGTTGTGAAAAATAAAAATTATTTTATGAAAAATTATTTTAAGAAATTAGAAATTAGAAATTTGGTGTTTAGTTATCAAAATTTTTTATATAAAAAATTTAAAAATAATTTTCCATTTTTTTTAAATTAAATTTTATTATAAAAAATTCTTTATGATGTTTTTTATTTTTTTAAAATAAATATTTATGAATATATATTTTATAAAAAAATAAATATTTAAAATAAAAATAAAAATAAAATTAAATAGAAAGAAATCTTACTATATTTTCTTATTTTTTAATTTTTAATTTGAAAAATAAAAATGTAGAAAATTTAAAAATTAAAAAAAAAAATATATATATTTTTTATAATTAAACAACGCCTATAAATTTAGCTATGATTTTTAAGAGAAATATAAAATATTTTTTTAGCCGGAAAAGAAGTCCCATCAAATCATCTCTTTAATTCCCTTAAATAAAAAATTAGAAAAAATAAATCACCATTGAAAGGGTAAGTAGAATTATATCACATCCGATCCTAAAAATTCGACTTTATCCCTTCAGCGATTGTCTAAAAGGTTTTAAAGAAATTATAAAAAATTATACAACTTATTAACCTATAAAATTAGAATTTAAAATTTATTACTATTAATTAAAAAATAAAATATTATATGTAATAATTTACAAAATATATGTATTTACTAATTATTAATTAGTAGTAATAAACTAATAATATATAACTAAAAATTTAAAAAAGAGTATAATTATAAGAGTTGATCTACGTTCATTAGTTTTTTTTAAGTTTATTGACGGCAAAAAGTATAATATAGAGGTGTTTGGATGTAAATAGAATTTTAGAGAACAAAATTTTAAAAATATGATTTCAAAATAAGTTAGAATATGTAGTTTAAATTTTATCTATTTTTAAATTTCAAAACGTCGTTTTGAATTAATCTGTCAAATATTTTAAAAATTCATTTAGCATTTTTTAAATTTCAAAACGGTGTTTAATATCCATTTTAAGAACATCCAAATACCCCATAATCTTCTTAAAAACATGGAATTACTAATATTGATTTACTTTAATGTCATTTAAATATTAAATTATAATATTAGAGGTATAGTGGAAAAATAGTACTGTTATTTGATAGTTGGGTTTAATTTTTTACTAGTGAATTTATATATATATATATATATATATTTTTAAGATTTTTATTGGAAGATCCATTTTGTCTTGAATTTTTTTATTTTATAACAAAATAAATGAAAATATGAGTTATACCAATTTATAAATTCAAAACAATCAAGGAACAATTTTCTTTTTGTTTCAGGATGATTTCAATTAAAAAAAAAATATGAATTTTAAATCAATATGATTTTATTTTAATATCCATATCATGCTTATTTTTTATTATATAAATAAATATAAAAATGTGAAAATATCTTGCAATTGATTTTTAATATAATTATGATAGGAAATATTTAAAAAATATTTTTTTAGCTTTCATAAACTTTTTTTTTTCAGAATTAGGGTTGAGTATCGGACTCAGGGATTTCGAATCGATTCAAATTTTCAAACCGAAAAATAAAATTTTTAAAATTTGAAAAATAATCAAACCGAATCGAAACCGAATTAATATAACGAGACGGTACTAAAGATGCTCTGATATTCGTACTGAAAACCGAACAGAATCAAATTACATCTGAATTAAATTGAATTTTCGAATATTTGAACGGATTAACTAATTTATATATATTTATATAATTATAAATTTATAATATATATATATTTATATATATTTATATTTATACAATTATAAATTTATAATATATGGTCTATATATTATTACTTATATATGTATTTTTATTTTTATAATTATAAAATTATAATATTTTTTATATATATTATAAAATTATATTCAAATTTCCGAACTAAATTTCTGAATTTTCAAATTGAACCAAATTAAAATATTTAAACATTCAAACAAAACTGAATTATAACGGAATTTCTGAATCGTACCGTACTGAATTTTAAAGATAATTCGATACATATATTTTCTTCATTCGACTCGAAATCGAAGATTATATTTTTTTGAATCCTCAAAATTTCAGTTTCGTTTAGAGATTTTCAAATCTTTAAACCGAACCAAACCCGGCACACTCCCAATTTAGAACAAACAAGTTTTAGCCCATTTAAACGTTTTGTCATTGCAATTGTTATAATCCCTTAAAATATGAGTGCTAATTAATGGTTTTATAATTTGATTTTTAGTGAAATTGAAAATTAAATATTACCATCATAGTCCTGCATTTTTTTTTTTGTAATAACTTAATCATCAAGTGTTAATATGATATCATCTGAATAAAGATTTCTGTTTGAATTCCAATCTAAGAAAAAAAAATCAAATTTTAAATTATTAAATAATTTAAAGTTTTAATGATTGGACATATCCAATTAAATTTTAATTTAATTTTTGAATTATTATTTTTATTAATTTTCTTAATTAAAAATTTTAAGTGATATATAGATAAATATTATTAAATATATTGAATAATTTAATTTTAGGAGGCAACATTGACATTTTTCTTTTGATTTTTTGTACTTTCACCATTTTGTTTATTATTGAACTTAATAATAATATTCTTATTACATTATTCAGATAATAATTTTTATAAGAAAAAAATATTTAATTAAATTTTATTTTTTATTTTTAATTCATACATATATATATATTTAAAATTTTAATAATAAAAATATATTTAATAAATATGTAATTTAAATAAAAAATATTTGTTTATATATATGTAATTTAAAATTTCTGTTTTTTTTTTCATAGTAAAAAAATACTTATATACTAAAAATATAAGAAAGAAAAAGTCAAGTTTGATTTACTTTTATTTTTTATTGTATAAAAATGATATTTATATATTTTTTCTAAAAATATATTTATTTTTGAGGGAAAATCTCAGCAATATTATTAAGAAATAATAAGGTCATGTTGGACCAAACAATCAACCTCCAGAGAAAAATTATTCATCTATACCAGCAATGATTCCTAGCGAGTAAAAACCCAATGAGCTAAAAAATGAGCAGTCCTATTAACAAGCTTCCTAACATGATTAAAACAAATAAAAGAAAATTGACCAATCTCTAACAATCTACTATCAAAATATGAAAATGGAAAATCTTTCTTTCGCAAACTATAAATAAGAATTAAAGAATCTGATTCCACTTCAATTGCATTCCAATTATGGTCCAAAACCACTTGCAGTCCAAACAAAAGGGCTTCTGCTTCAGCATCATCAACCCACGTATCTTTCTCCATCTTCTTCATATCAGCTGCATCAAAACTCCCATCATCCTTTCTAATCATAAAACTTAAACCCCATTTCCTATCTTCCAGTACAGTCGTTCACATGAAGGTGGATACCATTTGACAGGAACAGCAATATTACTGGGCACTAACAACCTCTTTCTACTAGCTTGAAATTCAGCCAATAGATTGCAGGCCTTTTGTGCAATCTGTATTTCCACTTGCATTTTATTCTAGAAATAAAATTTATTTCTAGAACCTCAAATAGCCCAAGGAATCATCACAGCGAATTCCAATTGTTCTGTACACAACTCCATTCGGAGAGATATAAACCAGCTTTTAAGTTTAATAAAAATATATTTATTAAATATTGTGTTTTTATATAAAAATAAAACAAAAATTTCATTTTGCATACTATAAAATAAATTTCTTTTACCTTTTAATTTTTAGATTGTGACTTCATCTTTTTATTTTTCAGTAAATATTTTTTTAATTTTTAATAAGAAAAATAATTTATTAAATTAAATTTTTAAATTCTAATTCTTTTAACATCTTATTTTAATAAAAATTTTAAATTATGCTTATTAAAAATATTTTTTTAGTTATATATTTTACTAATATATCTCAATAAATCATACATATTTTTTAAAATTTAATAAATTATAGAATTAAGATAACAAATGGGGACTCAAATAATCATAAGGATATTGTTAAAAAAAATATATTTCTGAAATTTTTATATTATTTTAAAAGTATATTGAGAAGTATTAATATTTTTATATTTTTTATTTAGTTAATTAATTTTTTATAATAAAAAATTTACTTCAAAAGTAAAAAAATTAAACAAAATATAAAAATTAAAAGAATTTTTATTCATAACATGTAAAAATAAGAATTTTTATTATGATATTTTGTTATATAAAAAAATTATATATTATTAAATTTAATTTTTAAAATTATATTTTTCTAAAAAGTAAAAAATATAGACAATATATTTATATGTATTAAAAATAAATAAATACATAAAAATTAAAAATTAAAAATATATAAAAAAAATAAAAACTAAAATTTTAATTTCTTATAAAATGAAATAAGAATATTCTAATCAATGAAACTATAATAAGAATATTAGAAATTAACAGAGGAGTTTGAATATGAGTTCATTTTAATAAGAAGGTCGGTAGAAATAAAGAGAGGGCAAAATCGTAGTTATATACATTGACCAGGGGCAACAATGCAACATAGTTTCCATTCCTCTTGCATATTTATTAGCATGCAGCCCCGCCGCTTCATCACAACAATTTCGTAAAGCAAGAAAAAAAAAGAAAAAGGGAAGCAAAGTCATCATTTATCGGAATCAAAATTTTAGGTTTTGGATTCTCTCTCTCTCTCTTATCATTTTCCTAATCAAACCTGCATTCATTATCTGGTATCTGATGGGTGCTTTTTCTATAATTTTTATTATCTTCTAATTTTGTTTTTGCTTAATTTTTCTATTTACAGGATTTTTCTGGTATCAGGGATTTCACATATGATTGTTAAATATTATTATATACGTAGTTGTTAAATTTTTTATTATTGATTATTGTCTTGGATTTGTGGCTTTCAATTGAATCGGTTTCATTATTAAATTTGAATTTGTATTTGTTTGCATAAAAAGCCTTTTGCATGGCATTATTTACTATTTTTATTTTTGTTTCTGTTTTGCTTCTGGTTTGTGTATGCCTTTGTGAATCGTGGTGGTTTTTTTTTTTTTTTTTACCACTGAACTTTTCCTGCTTAGAGTTTTTGTTTCATATTTAATATGTTTCAAGATTTTTGATTTCTTCAATTTTGATGATTGGTATCTGATACATGTGATTTTGTTTGGTGGGTTGAACAGGAAGGACTGAATGATCTAATGGAGTCTAAAGGTGGGAAGAAGAAATCTAGTAGTAGTAGTAGTAATAAATCCTTATTCTACGAAGCTCCCCTCGGTTACAGCATTGAAGACGTTCGACCCAACGGAGGCATCAAGAAGTTCTGATCTGCTGGTTACTCCAACGTAAGTATTCATGAGTTTCCAACTAGTACTCATGATGGTTATGATTTTGCAATTACCTGATTGTATAGTGCTATTTTTTTTTTTTTGGTGCAGTGCGCTCGCAAACCATCCTGATATTCTCCAATAGACTGCTAGACCGCATAAAATTGGTGATCAAATAAAATTAGTGTAGTTAGTTTTATTTCCTGCTTCAACCGATCTCTTCCTCTTCCTGTCTCTCTCTACGACTGCGATTTCTTGACAATTGTGACATTCAACTGTGATATTTGAAACGTGTTCTCCTTGCAACTGTTAGTGCATTTCCATCAATACTTTGCTACTTTGATTATTTCTGGTGGTCAATTCACTATGGAGGTCTCTGCAATTGGATTTGAAGGTTATGAGAAAAGGCTAGAAATAAATTTTTTGAGCTTGGCATTTTTGTTTATCTGAAGGAGAAGGCCTTCGAGCTCTGTCGAAGGCTCAGCTGGATGAGTTTCTTGGACCAGCTGAGTGCACTATTGTTGATTCATTGAAAAATGACAATGTTGACTCTCATGTCCTTTCTGAATCTAGGCTCTTTATATATCCTTACAAGCTCCTTATCAAGACTTGTGGGACTACAAAGCTGCTTCTTGCAATCCCACATATCTTAAAACTGGCTGATGCCCTGTCCCTTCGTGTAAAATCTGTGAGGTACACTCGCGGGAGCTTCATTTTCCCTGTAGTTCAGTCGTATCCTCATCGCAGTTTCTCTGAAGAAGTTGCTGTCCTGGATAGTTATTTTGGGAAGCTTGGCGCTGGCAGTACAGCTTATGTAATGGGTGGGTCTGATGATTCACAGAAATGGCATGTTTACTCTGCATCTGCAGATTCTGCAATCTCCCATGACCTTGTTTACACCATAGAGATGTGCATGACTGGTTTTGACAGGGAGAAGGCTTCTGTTTTCTTCAAGACCAGATCATCTTCTGCAGCTGGCATGACTATTGGTTCTGGCATAAGAAAGATTCTTCCAGACTTCGAAGATATGCGATTTTGATTTTGATCCATGTGGATATTCAATGAATGCAATTGAAGGAGCTGCTATTTCTACTATCCATATTACTCCAGAAGTTGGTTTCAGCTATGCAAGTTTTGAATCAGTCGGATATGATCCAGAAAAAGTGAATCTGAACCAATTGGTTGACAGGGTGTTGGCTTGTTTCCAACCAAACCAATTCTTCATAGCTGTGCACACTGATGTAGCAGGTAAACAACTAGTGCAGACGTGTTCAGTTGATGTTAAGGGATACTGTCGTGGAGAGAGAAGCTTTGAACAAGTTTGAAAGGACTGGGGACTCTGGCCCTCCTAGGTCGACTCTGAAATGCTGCTGGAAAGAGGAAGAAGAGAATTAATTCCTTATTTTCTATTTTGAATAAAATAACTGCTCTCAGGCTCATAGCTTAGCCTGATGAAAACATAGCCGTATGTGTGTTCTATATTGCCTGTTTGTATTGCAAGAAGTTGCTCTCCTGATCTCTCACATGGACGGCAATAGTATCTTTAATTAAGGAGTTTGAGCATGTTTTCAAAAATAAAAAAATAAAAAAAATAAAAAAAATTCCAGTATTTAGTCTCAATGAAGTATTACAATTCAATCTTTGATATTTATCCAATTTTAATCTAATTCTAATTTATAAAAATAGCAAAAGTCAGCTTTACTAGTACAGGGTTGTATGCATATTTATTATGTTCTTCATTTCCATTTCATATTTGATAGCATGAAAGTTTCGGATTAATTTTGTGATTTATAAGTGTTGTCTTTGAGTTATTATATTATTATGAAATAAGAAAAATTAGCCACTGCAAGCGTTTTTAAACAACATTTGAACTCAATTTTTATTTTATTTTATTTTAACTCAACTCTTTTTTTTTAATATATATTAATGAATTAATTGGTTGTGATTTTAATATATATTTAATTTAATAAATTGGACTAAAATATATTTTATTAAATAAAAAATCTATTTATGCTTTTTTTAAATAAATATTTATAATTCGCAAGAATCTTTTGGCATTCCTTTTTACCAAGAATTATCTTTATATTACTGTTACAGGTTATTTGATATGATACTTTGTATAGAAACATTATTTGGAAAATACAAAACTATGTATTGGGTTTATAATTTATCATTCAGAAAAATTTAAGTGTCTTCTGTCTGTAGTTTAGCGGTTAGGATTAGGGGTGATCAAGGATTTTGGAATTATTGAATTTAATCGAATAATTAAATTAAAAATTTTTAAAATTGAAAGTCTTTTTAACTGTTTATTCATTTTTGAATTAACTGTATCAATAAAAAAAATACTTTGAGATGATTCATATCATATATATATATATATATATATATAAAGTAATTAATAGAGTTTATATAAGATTATGAATATTTAATAACTAATACATTGCTAACAAGTTATAAATAGCAGATAATAATTATTACATATTAACTGTTAATTTACATGTTAATGTTAATCTCTCATTAGTCAATATAAAAATATAAGTATACTTGCAAAAATTATTACTAATTATTAAGTAATAAATTAATTTCATGTAATATTATAAAAAATCATTATATAAATAGATTCAAGTGAAAAGAAAACAAAAATAAGAATTTGTATTAAACATTTTATCAAATATTAATTTTGTAAGATTTTATTCATTAAACTAACTTCAATTGCCTTATAAAAATATTTTCTTAGTTAATTTATTATTATTTATAATTTATTTTGTATTATTATACAGTCTTATATTATTTTTTATGAAAATTAATAAATTTTATTTATATTTTAAAAATATATAAATATTTAAAATTCTTTACAAATTATATTTTTATTTAGAAAAATTTTAACCAATAAAATTTTACCTTAAAAAATTTTAATTGATGAAATTTAGTATTAAAAGTATCGAATTATTAATTTAATTTATCTTAAATTTTCGAAATAAGGTAATGTTAATTTTTTTTTTTTTATGTATGGGATAATTTTAAATCTTAATTTTTAAATATATTGACGGAAAATTCTAAATAATTTCAAATTGTGTTCACACGAAAAAATATTTAATTTAGAGTCTGAATTTATATCTAAAAACTTAATTTTATGTAAAAAAAATTAGACTAATTTTTCTTTTAAACTTAATTTTCGGACCAATTAAGAGTTTCAGCAGACGACGATGTCAACTTGATTTAAAATTTAAAATTTAAAAATTTAAAAAAAAAACATGAAACCCATATTACCCAACTCTCGATCCCTCCGCTTCATTTAATAACCGCCACTAACCGCCACTCCCTAGAATTTTTTTTTTTTGGTTTCAGTGTTAGGTGTTCCTCTTTTTCAACAACTCAGGCCATAGTTTATCAATCTTGGGCCTGGACCCACCATTCATCCAGTGAACCATGCCCCTCCTTGTGTATCTTACATGAACACGCTCCAAAATCACAACAGAGAAGGAGGAGAAGCAATTATGAGAGGACAATAATCTAGAAACAATATGATGAATTGACCATAGGAACTGGAGAAGCAACTTTTAGATGTCAACGGGGATGAGAAAGGCGATGCGATTTCGGTGATTAATAACAATAACAGCGAGTGGTTAGAAACTATACAAAATCTCATCACTTCTTTGAGTCTGAACCAGATTGCTCCATCACCTACTTCTCAGTCCTCTTCTTTATCTACATCTTCAACATCGATGACCACTCCACTCCTCAATTGCTCAAAACAATCATTACTCGATGCTGCTTCAACAATTTACGAAGGTAAAACAGATGTTGTCACTGAAATCTTGTCTCGTGTATCTCAAGTCTCAAAATCGATAGGGAATTATGATAAGAGATTGATGGAGTACCTGTCTATGGGGCTCAAATCGCGAGTTAACCCTGTAGAGACTCCAACGCCAGTGGCAGAACTGTATAGTAAATAATATGTTGCGTTGACCCAAATGCTTTACGAACTGTCTCTTTGTTTCAAATTTGGATTCATGGCTACTAATCTCGCTATTCTTGATGCCGCCAGTGATTGTAGTTGTACATGTTCGTGTTCCACCATGACTAGGGATTTGGGATTTGAGGGGGTGGGGGATAGAAGACTAGTGAGACTGGGATTTGAAGTTTTTCTTTTAATTTTTATTTTAAATCAATTTTTAATATTTTCTAATTATTTAATAATATTTTTATTATTTAAAAATATAAATGGATCCGATAAAATCATTTTACTAATTTAAATTAAGTTAGCTATATGTGATCAATGGATGAGTTTTTAATTAGTCTGAAAATTAACTTTTGAACTAAGTTTAAACCTTAAATTGAGCATTCCTCCTGCTCACACTAAGTAGAATTATACGTTGTGGCTAATATATATGGCTCGAATTCGAATAGCCACAAATTAATTTTGCATTTTTTTTATTCTCAACAATGGACGGTCTATATCTCCATATATATTTTTTTTCTCCATAATGGACGGCTCAGATATGGCTTTGATCTTCAACAATGGACGGTATAGATCTCCATATTGGACGGCTCAGATATATCTCAGACTTCGATCTTCAACCATTGACTGTCCAGATCTCCATAAGTTTTTTCTCCATAATGGACGGCTCGGGTATCTTAGACTGAAAGAGGGTCAAAACCCTGAGGGCACAAACTAAAACCCCAGTGGCCAGTGGCACAGCTACCCAGTCCAGCTACAGCCTGAGCGAGTTGTTTGAAGGAGAAGCAGAGGAGGGAGAAAGGGAGATCAGAGATGGGAAGCGATAGTGAAGCAGATAAATCGAACATGAAAGAAAAGAAGAAATCAATGGCTTTGTCTCCCATTGCCAAGACTTTAGCTGGAAAATAACTCGGCAAGCGAACTCTCAAGCTTGTTCGCAAAGGTATTTATTTATTTATTTATCAACGTCTTTCAACAAGTTGGGTTCTTGAAATTTTCTGGGTTATTTGATTTTTATTTTATTTTTAGCATCTGAATCAAAATGCTTCAAGAGAGGAGTGAAGGAGGTGGGGAAGAGCATTCGCCGTGGCCACAAAGGGGGTGTCTTTAATTTCTCTAAAATGCTATCGGGAAAGTATATATTATCTGTAAGGTGCTTCATCCTGAATTTTTTTGATCAATAAATCTGCTAATCTTTCTCCTAATGTTTCTCATAGTTTTTCTATTGCTGTTGTTTACTCTATGCCTCTTGGAACTTAATTGATGAGTTAATCTAAAGATATTGTTAACGTTGCTGTCTTTAACTACTAATGTATTAGACGGTCCATTTGGTCACTGTTCAGGTGAACAGTGGAGTTCCATTTCCTGGATTGTCCCCGGCATACAAAATCTATGTATCTAGTTAGCTGAATTATTTACTTCACCACTTTACTTTAACCTTAGATCAGTGATTGGGAAGGTATTATCTATCACTTAAAATTCGCAGCTTTCTGTGTTCTGTAAACAAGAGATCAGTTTCAATTCACTACAAGAACTATACTTCTTTCTAACTCTCATAGTAATTGTGATTAAGGATCGGTCCTTTTTTTTTTTAATTTTTTTTATTGAAGTTGAGCTACGTTGGGTTATTTTCTAGTTTAGTATTTTTAGATAATGTCACATGTTTTAGATAGATTTCTGGTCCTTTATATACAATTTTATCAATGTTAAAGCTTAAACATTTATACCCAGGAAAGATACTTGGCTCATTATTGGATGCTTGGACTGTCTCTCTCATTTTGCAGACATCTATGCGTTTCAAAGATATACCAGCAGTAAAATGCGTTGCTGTATGAACAGCTGGATAAAAGTGATTGTTTTAATTCAATTTTTGGTTAGGCAGCTTATGCTGAGAAAAAGGGAAAAAACGACCACCTTTTGCTTTGCCTATAGTTGGTTATGTTTGTTTGTTTTGCTATCTTGATACCTTTGTAGCTTTTATTTTGTTGAAAAATGTGATGTGTGTAGCTTTATTGTTTAAAGTAATTGGCTCTTAATTATTGGAACTTATTTTTGGTACAAGTTCCAATCTTATGTGAAGAGGCTGACATTCCGTATGTATATGTTCCATCAAAAGAAGTAAGTTTGAAGTTTAACTTGGGATTCACCACACTGTCTTTTTCCGCTTGGCGTCATTTAAGGTGTAGTTTTGGTTCTGTGTTTCTTCTCATAAAATTGTCTGCCTTTATTTAATCCATTCCATTATAAGGAAAACTGTGATGTTCTTCCCACTTTTCTGTCCTGCATGCTGCATAGCCATTAAGGTTTTGTTTATTGGTTTAAGACACGATGTAAATTCAGGTTTGATTATATTATGCTGTTTGGACGTCCCCTTATAAATTCATACTTGTAGAACCATTTAGTTCCTATTGTAGAAAGGGATTGAGTTTGTGTTACATCCTATCAATTGATACAACTTGTCATGCCACTGGAACCACAGTCTTTAGTAAGTGTCCACTTCCTTGGTTTTTTCAAATCCAAAAGTTCATTCTAAGCAACCCAAGCATTCAGCAAGTTCTTTCTTCCGTTCATATTCATTTTCAGTTTTGTTTGTTTTTCCTGAAAAATATCTTTTTGATATACTTATTAAATTTTCAAATTACTAAGATAAACACAGCACATTCTATTGATAGATTAAATTATACTTTAGTTTCTCTGTTGCATGATGAGTGTAGCTAGGCTATTCTTTTCTGTTGTTTGGTTTTCTTTGACTCACTTACGGACACATATGCACATATAAAACTAATCTAAGTCACATCTGTGCTCATCAATTGAATAATCAATCCCATGCTTTATCATGTTTGTAATTGGCATATAAGAAAAACTGATTATGGCCTTTGCTAGTTTCTTGGTTCAAGTTTTAATTTAAATATTATCATCTCTAGACTCCTTAATATTGTTGTTGTTATTCTAATTGTTAAGGATGCTTAGTAAAGTTGAAGATTCTCTCTATGGTCGTGGGAGGCATTTTATCTTTGCTGATTGGGATTCTACCTATTGTTTTCTTCCTCAGGATCTTGCCACTGCTGTTGCTACCAAAAGGCCTACATGCTGTGTTCTAGTGTTGACCATGCCTATGAATGGGGAATTGGATCATGATGAACAAGAAATCTGAAGGCTGATTATGCACAAGTTGTATCTGATATATCTGCACTCACATCCTCACTTTTCTGAAAGACAAGTGTAGCTGTGTTATTTTTTCTTTCACTAACTAAAGCTATGAATATAATAGCATGACTTATGGTTATATTTACTCGTCTTTTGAAGTGGGGGGTCTGGGGACATTGCTGCTCCATTCTTTTATATGCAGAAGAGTTAAAAAAGCAATTCAGATGCCTACCTAGCTTTCAAAATGCTAGATTTTGAGCACTTAAATTCTATGAAATTTGAGCAGACTGCCATGGTGAAAGTTGAAAAGCTGTTCAACCTATATACATGTACATATGCATGTGCTTGCCTGTGTATGTGCGCATGCACCTGTATATATGTAGATTTGACATATTACTAACATGCCTGGTGTTGCGTCTGTTTTATCATCAATGGGTTTCTCAACCATTCAATTGGTCAAGGATCTGATTATCAAATAACCAGCTTTGCTATCCCTTGGCATGGACCAAAGAAGTGCATAATTGTGAAATCATCTCCCTGCCATTGTTGAAGCAGCAAAAAAAAAAAAAAGGAGAAAAGAATCTCCCTAGCCAATGTTTAGCTTTTTATGTCACTTGAAATGAGTGAGAATTATCTATGAAGCCTATGGATATAAGTTCAAAGAACTTAGCACAAAAATAAATAGCATTTTTTGCCGAATGTTCTTTCTAAAGTTGTTCCAAATGTCTGTGGCTTTGCTTGGGGCATCACAAGCTCCTCAAAGTTGCTCTTTTTTGGCATAAGCTAGTATCAATGGCATCTAACTTTTCTTGGAAGGCAGGAAGCCAAAAGTATGAAAAGGAGTTGTAAGGAATAATTATGTATTTTATTAATTTTTGTTCCTATTGTGCTCTTACCAATATATTAAAGTATATAAAACACAACCAGAACTATGTTCTCTCACATTGGCTGGTGGCTTTTAGGAATTAGAATTTGAGAAGAGCTTTTTAGCATCCATTTTGAGAGTGGAAGATTGGGTTATATATTGTTTTTGTGCTTTGCATGCTTTTTTTTTAACATTAAGCCGACCCTCAAACACTGGACTACTAACCCAATGGTTACTTCTATTATTGTTGCTTGCATCCTCAAATCACTTGAATTTCAATAACATGAGTTCATATTAACTCTCCTGAACAACAATAATTTTCCAATATTCTCATTCCAAAATCGATTCAATAAGAATCACCTTTGAAAAGCAACCTCTGAGAGAGCTTTTCATTACATGTTAATGTTTCAAGATGAAATAGTTATTGTTTATTTGGATTTGTTGAGTATAGAAAATAGCCTATATATTTAGTATTACAAGTAGATTGTCATTTTGCATTTAATATATTAGGCCTCTCTTATTGCTGTATGATATATGCAAGGGACCTAGGTCCTATTCCCTTTGCTAAAGTAGAGATTTAACTTTCAATTCTTTTAGGAACTTTAGTGGCAAGTCTTTGTTTTTATACCATTTTCAATTCTTGCTTTATTAGTGCTCACTTTATTTTTGGATGGTTTATTTTGTCTTAGCATTGTTGCTTCCACTTTCTTTCTTTGTCTAATATTTCTAAAAAAGACATTAAATCATATCATTAAGTAGAAGTATTCTTAGCACTTAGCAGACAGATTTAAACTGTGATCTTAATTTTAAGAGGCTAATCTTTACATTCTGCTCAAGATAGGTAAAAAAATAAATAAATTTGCTTTAGCTTAAATTACTGTTTTAGATACTCCTTTAGTGTCTGATTAAACTTAAGTGACTCACAGCAAAAAAGATGTAAACTAAGTGACAAAATGAGTAGGGAAATCAAAGTTTTTTTAGACTCAAATAGTGTAATTAGGTTCTCTTGGGTCTCTTCAAGGGATCAAAAGAGTGTTTTGTAGGACCCTTGTCCTTCATAACCGGGTTCTTTCTCACCCTGTTGGTACTGTATGGTTATACATGACTTTATGTACGTTTAATTTCCGTGTCTTCTTCTATTGGATTGTTATGATAACCTTCCAAATATAGCCAATGAGAGAGAGAGAGAGAGGGTGCAGGTGACCGTTGTCTCCTTATTTTCTCTCTCTCTTTCTCTCTCTTTTCTTTTTTGGTATTAATTGAAAATTTAGAGAGAAAAGCAAAAGCTCATGTGTATTGTATGGTATGCTCTGATAAAGGAAAAGGGCAAAAGGAAGATAAAGAATGAGTGTGAGGCATCCTAAGCTTTTGAACGAGTCTGCTTTTGAGATAAGAATTTATTCTACCTGGCTCTTGTGAAAAGGATGAGCTAGCTTTATTAAAATTTTGAAATGTTCTCTTCTTCATTATACTATTTGTTAGTGTGAAAATATTTCTTAATTTCTGCATCGATTACAGTGTTGATTATGGCAAATGAATAATGAGATTATTATTATTATTATTATTATTATTATTATTTTCACTTTTTTGCAGATTCTTATAGGGATGGTGTTCCTATGGAAATTTCATGTTCCTCGCAGAGATCTATCTCAAACAGGACAACCAATTTCTATTTTTACTTCTCATATGATGTTGATGGGGACTCAATATTTATAGCTAGACTTTGTTTTTTCTTTATATAATTATGCAACTCGTATTTTGAGCTGAAGATGATTTTTCTATGGTGATAAAAATTCATGGTTAGATCATACACCTGTGAAGACAACACTATATATATATATATGACATGAAGAAAACATTTATTGTTAGATATTGTTCTTGGAATGAATTGTCAAGAATAGAAAAGATACTGAAGTGTACATTACATACAATGTACGTAATTAGCCCCGTGACAGAATCATACATACTATAGAATGACAGAGGAAGAGAGTTGATATAATGATTCATGACTGGTTTCTCTCTTGTATTAGGTACAAAAACCATAGTGGGTGATGGAAGAAATTGTGAGGTGATCAGGGTGCATGGTGGGATAGAGAATGTCAACTATTTTGGAGGCTTTATAATGTCTTCATTTTAGTTTTTAAGGGACATAGGACTGACCCAATATCATGTTCGTACAAATTTGTCCAAAACAATAGTTTCGATCTTCTTAGTCTTCCTCTTTATATTCAAACAAAATCAAGTAGTAAAAAAAAACAGAAGAAACAATTATTTCCTACTCATTTCAGAAGGGTATTTTCTTAGTGCATATCTTCATTAGGATTATTGGTCAACTTATCTTTTCAACCCCACTTTGTTTTTGACTCCTTTTTGACTCTTGAAGCCAGCCCTAGCTCAATTAGCTGTGTTAGATCCTTAGATCAAATTAAATTTAATGGTTTAAGCTCTTGTATTCCAGTCTTACTCATAATCAAATATTTAAATGAAAAAAGAAGAGTTAAAATAAGAGAACAGTAATGAAGCTAAAGAAAGAAGTGAGTCGATAGAAAGAAATACCAGGAAAATCAAGAATCCACCGAGTGGGTTTCCTATTGATTGCGGGATTGGCCCTTGATTTATTGGTAAAGTTAATCAATCTACTGGGAGTGGTCCTACACTGGTTTCTCTCATAGAATATGGATGAGGTCTCTCTTATTTGTTCATGTTCCAATCAGGCAATCACAAGAGAGATTAGTGTTTTTTTCCAAGTGGGTCAATTTTGGGGACCCTGATTTTCCCATTTGAAATCTTACCTGAATAGCTACTTGCACTATCATCTTAGTGGTTGGAAGTGATTTTCATGCATTATAAAGATGTCACATGGAGCTAACATCTAAATTTTCTTTTGACAAAAATTGGGTTTTTGCGGATTCTGCTATCTTTTCTCAATCAACCACCAAAGGTTGTTTGGTTGCATTATAAGTTCTTTCCTAAGTAGTGCCCAAGCACAACTTGTCCCATGCTAAGAAATTAAGTATTTTGGATTGTATAATGTTTATTTATTTATTTATTTTTTGGTAAAGTGACTTAATTATCTAAGTACTAAGACAATCTTTCTTATCTTTTATCCTCTCTCGGTGCAATTAATTTGATTTCAATTTTTAATTGTTTTTTTAATCAAACAAATATATACATCAAATACAAATAAGACTTGCTTTTTTTTTCCTAATAGATGAGCACCTAGTGTCTAAAAATTTCATGGCTTATCCTTTAGAAGGTCTATGAACATTTACTAAAAATGGAAAAAAAAGATTCATTCTTTAGGTGCATTTTCTATAAACCTAAACCTAAAGACTAAAGTCAACAAGGCCAAGATTAATGAAGCTAAGCCAAGAGCTAGAACAATATTTTCCTAGTTGAAGGTAATGTCTCTATCAAAACCCTAGATAGTATTGTATCTTATCTTAAAAATTTCCTACTTAATTCCTATAGATAAACATCCACTTAATTTGCATTTGAAGCTAAATATCTTTTTCAAAACCTAAATTGCACTTAAAGTTGATGTCTTTTGAATCAAATACTAACCTTATCTTAATTAACTTTATATCTCATCATTAGCTAACAACAATAATAAAATAATAATAAAATAATTATCATTCTATGATATAGAATTATAGATGCTTGGCTTGATTGCTTCCAATGTAAAATTTAATAACAAAAAATTGCTATAAATGAATTTGACTAAACTTTGAACATTAAATCAACGGATGGAACTGTGGGGTCTACATTGCACTTGCACCTATGTGCAGCAACAAAAACTATACTTGGTATATGCTTGCATTATGTTCTATGTATGGAGTGGACCCTTCAGTTTCCACTTTGCTACTAAACATGCATACTTTTAAGTAGTGTTCTCTTGGAAGACCATCACCATCAAATTTCAATCGGACGGTAATAAATGAAGATAGACTCACATACAACAACTAGGCATGACCACAGTTTCCAATTCGATTCTGAAACCGTTGGTTTTAATTTTAAAATTAAGTAAATTAAAATGATAACTTTAAGAGTCTAATTTCGATCTGATTTAAGAATCATCAATTTCGAAATAATTTTAATTTTAATTCAGATTTTAGTTTAAAGTTTTGAGTCTATACAATTTTAATATAATTTGATATTAAATTTATTAAATAAAATATATAAATTAAATTTAAAAAAAATTTGAATTTCATCACCAACATCAATATCAACATCAAATTTTTAGTTTTCACAAAAATGATCAAATTAATAAATTCACCAATTAAATTCTTACCTTTATTCTTTTTTGTATTTCTATTTATCATTATAAAATAATTAAAAATTAAAATTAAAATAATTAACGAGATAATTGAGTATAAATTAAAATTTTGAGAAAAAAATACTATAAAATTATTAAACCAAAATCAATGAGCATCTACTTTAATTTATATTTTGAATAAGTCTATATTTTAATAAAAATAAAAATAAATAAATAAGAATGAATTATATAATGTATTTAAATATTTAATTTTAAATATATGAGTTTGTTTAGAGGAAAATTAATATAAAATTAATTTATAAATTAATTTTATTAATAAATATGATAACTATATATTAATTATATAATTTATTTATAATATCAATTAATTTTAATTAAGTCTAAATTAAATTAATTTTATAGTATTACTTCTAATTTCTTAAAATGTTTACTTCTAATTGCTTAAAATGTATAGCATATGAAAAAATTATTAAAATTATATATAAAAAATTATTAAAATTATTTAAAAAATTTTAATTTTTTTTCTGTTTGAAATTGAAACCGAACTTTTTAATCATTATTCAATTTTGATTTACATGATTTCAATTTTAATTAATTTTGATTTTAATTTTAATAAGTTGGATTTCAGTTTGATTTCGATTCCAAATTAAACCGTGATCATTGCAAACATAAAACTACTCGTTTGAGTTTTTGTAGGACCTACAATTTTTTTTATTAGTATTTTATACACACATATACGTATGTGTGTATAGATAAGGGAAAGCAGCCTGCTTTTGTATAGTTTAATAGACATTTTATTGACTGTGATGAGCTTTTTGTTTTTCTCCTTTTTTGGTAATGGGTAGAACATTTTTAAGACAATTTATTATTTTATCTTTAATTTTAGGTTAATTACTAATAAGTCTATTTTTTAAAATATATTAATAAGTTTTATTGTTCAATTCTGTCTATTATTTAGTTTTTTTTATATAGTGGGTGTTTGATAATTTAATTATTAAATTAAAATTTTATTGTTAAATTAAAATGAATTTTATTAAAATAGATTTTGCATAAACTGCTAATTGTAGTTTAAAGAAACCAGTTTGAATAATCAAAATTATGTTTTAATATAATAAAATTTGATTTTAGTTATTAATGTTAAACATCCAAAATTATATTTTATTGTAGAAAAATACTGTGGGTTGTAGTAAAATATGATTTTAAATCCTAAATTGAGGATCTAACATATTTCATTAATTAAAAATGAAAAAGATAAATTTATCCTATACTGACATTATGAAATGATTAAATTGCTATTGTTTTCAATTTATTATCATGATTCCCTTCCTCCTCTCTATTTCATCACCACCACTACCACCACCACCTCCTCCATGAATTTAATGTCCCTAATAAAGTCCCAAAATCCTCAATAAGGTTTGCAAAACCTCCAAAGGCAGGGGAATCCTCATCCCCTTTGTCTCTGAATCATCTCTGCAATTTCTTTTCATCCTCGACTTCTCCATTCCACCACAATATCATCAATTTCATATTCATTTCCATTATTGTCTTCGCCATTACTTAAATTCCTATTCCTATCCTCTAAAAAGAACCCACAATTATTTTTATTTTCACTTGCATTTTCAACTTCAATTTCTTTGTCACCATCAAATTTGTTTTTACAAGCACAATCCTGCCCAACCCAAAAACTTATATTTATAAAATTCAACCTTATACAAACTTGGAATTTGCAAAATTTGCTTGAAATAACAATAAAGTGCAACACCGACAATAATCTTTTGCTTTATAGACTCTACCAAGATCTGAGTTTTCAGAGAAGGCGATAAAACCCCAAAAAAGGGCTAAGAATTATCAAACCCATGTTGATTTTACTTGTTCAAGGGGGTAATGTAAAGTGATGGTTGTGGAAGATCAGGAAGAGAACCGAAATTACAAAAAAGAAATAAAACCCTAGATACAGAACCGTATATATAAAAACTCAAAACTCTAATTGTAAAAGATATAGCAGAAAATTGAATACCTTCATTAATACAGAATTACAACATTTATGCATAAGAGATTACAAGATTCAATTGTTTAGATCCTACAAATAAGGAGCTGATTGCTAGCTACATTACAAATATGGAAAGTTACAGTCAAGATATATGTGAATAGAATCACCAACATTAATATAGAGAATATACAACTAAGATTTCCTAACATTCCCCCTCAAGTTGAAGAGTGGATATTTTGCACTCCCAACTTGTGTATCATTAGAAGAAAGATATCCTTTCCCAAAGGCTTGGTAAAAACATCGGCAAGCTGATAAGTAGAATTAACATACCTCGTAACCACAGAACCATCTAAAATTTTATCTCTAATGAAATGACAATCCATCTCGATGTGTCTAGTTCACTCATGGAATATAGAGTTAGTATGTAGAACAACTTTGTTATCACAAAATAGTGAGGCTGGTTTACGAAGTAATAGACCCAAGTTTTTAAGCAAACATCGTAACCAAGTTAACTTATAACATGTGCCTGTCATGGAACTATATTTTGCCTCTACTGATGATAAGGAAACCGTTTTCCGGCGCTTCGAATTCCAAGAAATCAATGAAGGTCCAAGAAAAACACAATAACCAATGGTGGACCTTCTAGTTACAGGATATCCTGCCCAATCCGAGTCACAATACGCTCTCAATTTCAAATTATTAAAAGAGGAGAAAAATAAACCTTGTCCAAAAGCACCTTTGAGATAACGCACAATTCTTAATGCTGCATCCCAATTTAATGCTGCATCCCAATGAAGCTTTCTAGGTTGATGCATGAATCTGCCCAATACATGGACTGCATAGGTAATTCCAGGATGAGACAATTAAATAGATAAGTCTGCCAATCAATCTCCTGTATTTCCCTGGATCTTTGAGTAAATCACTTTTATTAGACAATTTGAGACCTTTTTCCGTAGGAGTGTTGATCGGGGCCGCTCCTAATAACCCTGTATCTTCAATAATTTCTAGAGCATATTTGCATTGACAAACAAAAATCCCACGTTTAGAAGTAGAGACCTCAATACCAAGAAAGTACTTTAGGTTTCCAAGATCCTTAAGACGAAATTGACTATGCAAGAACATCTTGAGAGAATCAATAGCCTTCTGATCATTCCCGGTAATCAATATATCATCAACATAAATCAAAAGTACAATAAATGAATTTCCATGCTTTCTAGTAAATAATGAATAATCAGCTTTAGATTGCACATACCCAATTGGTCGGATAGCATCAAAAAACTTCTCAAACCATTGCCGCGAGGCTTGCTTCAAATGGACTTATGTAAACGGTAGACTAGATGCTCCTCCCCCTGTCGCCGAAGACCTGGTGGAGGGGACATATAAATCTCTTCAGACAAATCCTCATAAAGGAAAGCGTTGTTGACATCCAATTGATGCATCTGCCACCCTCTAGCAGCAACCAAAGCCAACAAACACTTGACAGTAATTATCTTAGCAGTAGGAGAAAAAGTGTCCTAATAATCCACACCTTTCAACTGAGTGAAGCCCTTAGCAACCAAACGGGCTTTATACCGCTCAACTGAACCGTCTGCCTTGTGCTTTACTTTATAGACCCAATGACAACCAATTGGAATTTTACCAGCAAGAAGAGTGGTTAATGTCCATGTGCCATTGTCTTGTAAGGCTTGTAATTCAGAATGCATTGCCTCTTGCCACTCAGGATGCAGAGCTGCCTCAGAGTAAGAGCTAGGCTCAGTACCTTGTGCAAGTTGAGCCAGAAAATCTTGATGGCTCGACAAGCATTGATGATATGAGAGAAAAGAAGCCATTGGATACCGAGTCCCTTTGTTCAGACTAGGCAGCAAAGAAGACGACTGATCAGAGTCAACATTATTACATTTGTAATCACCATACCAGACTGGTAAGACGAAAAGACGACTGGAGTGACGGAGAGGAGGTTGTGTAGGGGCAACAAATTTAGGTATGGGATTGGGGAGAATGGGGTTGATTAGAGGTGAAGAAGGAGGAGAGAGAGAGAGAGAGAGTATGGTCAGGTTCAGATGTCTGAGAAGGGTTGGCCGGATTTGTAGATGGTGGGTTCATTGGTGGAGAATAGGTAGATGGCAAATCGGGTTGTAGAGGTTGCGGGTCAGAATTTTGGGTAGGTGGGAGGGGTGGGCGGCGAACATAGAATCGAAGTGATGATCGAAAATTTAGGTGGGTGAAAGGTGGCGGATGTGGTGGGTATACGCTGTGTGATGAAGAAAAAGGTGGGCTCAAGAGAAAAGTTAGCTGGGGTAACAAGAGGAAGTGGGCTGGTTTCGTGACCCAACAAGGTGCTTGGTTGTTTAGAAGAATAAGAAAAAACATTTTCATGGAATTTGACATCTCGACTAGTGAAAATTTTTCGAGTGGAAAAATCATATAATTTATAAGCTTTTTGTCCAATTGGGTAACCAATGAACATAGATGGAATTGCCTGAGAATCAAATTTGTGAGTAGGATGAACATTAGTAGCATAAGTTAAGCATCCAAACACTTGAAGATGGGAAAAAGAAGGAGGTTTGGAATAGAGAAGTTCAAATGGAGTTTTGTAACAAAGTATCGGAGAAGGGAGACGATTTATGATATGAACCGCTGTGAGTGTACATTCACCCCAGAATTGAAAAGTGAGGTTGGCTTGAAGTTTGAGAGCTCGTGCCACTTGAAGAATATGACGATGCTTGTGTTCCACGACCCCATTTTGTTGGGGCGTGTAAATACAAGAATGTTGAAAAATGACTCCATTATCATGAAAAAATGATTGAAGGGACATGAACTCACTACAATTGTCACTATGAAAAATTTTAATACGAGAGTCTAACTGAGTGAGAGCATAGTTAAAAAATATTTCAATAGTAATTATGCTTCATTTTTATGGCTCATTAAAAAAATCCAAGTGAAACGAGTATAATCATCGACAATTGTAAGAAAATAGTGAGCTCCAGAAAGAGAAGAGTAACGAGATCAACCCCATATATCATAATGAATCATTTCGAAAGGTCCAATAGAAGAAATTGAACTAGTACTGAAAGGCAAACGACTTTGTTTTGCTAAAGAACATATATTACATTCATTATTAGACTGAGTGCCCGTTTAGCATAGCTTATGAAAAGGAAAAACCTGCTTTTTTGGGTGAGAAGCTGATTTTGGCTCAGTTTATAGTGTTTGGTAAATATCAAAATTAATAAAGGCAATTATCTGGATAGCTAAAATTCAACTATTTGGATAAGTTAGAAATTGAAGCTTTTCAAAATAACTGAATTTTAGATTAAACGCGTAGCTAATTTTAAAAAATTAATAGACAAAAATACCCTTATGAGATTATAAGCAGTTTTTAGATTGTATTTTACCAAACACAAACATACAATTAATTACTTTTGGAAATATCACTTTTAGAAAAATAACTTTTCTACATATGAAAAGTTATTTTCATAAGCTGTGCCAAACTAGGCATGAATAGAAAAGTTTAAAAAATGGTTAGCAATAAAACTTAAACAAGAAGATGAAACATATCCAAGGCAATTGTGCCAGAGGTCGGAAGAGGTACTGATTATGATGTTGCAAGTGGGTTGTGTTATCACAACCCACTTTATAAGGCTATGACGGTCCTAAGGCACGGGAATAATTTACACCAGTACCATGAAGAACCAGAGTTACATGCTTCATTTCATTTAACCATTTTATGACATTTTTTTTTTCAAAAACATTTTAAGTTTACAGAATATCGGACAGAGTCTCTCATGTAATATTAACATTACCCAAATAGAAAACATATCAAACACTTCTAATATCAATATCAAATCCCCCTTTTTCAACCACCAAGCACAACTCACATCAATTTATACTTATATCAACTCAAATTGCATAGTCTATATCAACTCATGAAAGGTGTTAATACATTACAATCATATAACAATTCCCTGTAATATCATTTATCCATATGCCACAGTCATATAAACTTACCATATCAGCTGCACCCCTTTCAAAATATGAATATATAGACATATATTTATACCCATATCAAAATATTCAAACACATCACAACATATAATTATACATTTACATATCCACAAGACATACTTAAAATATTTATATACATAGCTAATATCATGGAGTAATCTATACTACTCTAGGAAAGGACTATACATCTGCTCCGCAGCTGGGAATATACAAGTAGCCGGGATATTCGCTCCTCACTCTCCTTTCTCTGAAATGGTTCAACATGGTGGGGTGAGTACAAAATACTCAGTGGATTTATAAATATGAGATGCATTACTAATTCACCATGTATATACATTTTAGTATGTATGATGTTATCAGGTATAATATCAATTTATTTGAAATGTCATAATGATAATTGTAATGGCAGTCGTCAATGTGAAGATATTTATATGCATATGATGACATTTATATATAATAAGATATGACAATGTAACGAAAGGCCCAAATGCATAAGGTAAACATGATTAGGTCAAGTAATTTAGTAGAACTGTATTTCATCCACATCTCCATTTCCATATAAATGTCATAAGGAGGATCAATCCTTATGGCTAGAGCCATATCTCTATCTCTAGCTAGGGCAAGTAGTACCAGTGTGCACACCGTCAATGGAAATATTCGCTACACCATCGAAGTAGCCCTGTTAGGTCACCCTATGCAAATATTCCAATATGATAGAAATGCAACAATTATAACTCATATGAGGTGCCAAATAACAATTATAGTCATATAATCATGTATAGAATCATTTGGATACAACTTACAATTTTGGCCCGTCGGGTCCAATTGCGCTGTCGCAACGACTTACTAAATTACGGGTCTGTTTTTCGTTTTTCAGTGACTTTCTGGTTTTACATGTTACCAATATATATAATGCAATTTTAACATCTAAGATACAACTATATACATATATAAGATGATTGGGCTTGATTTGAGGTCAAACCAGTTTATAGAATGATTTTTATGGTCGTTTCCATTTCAGGTCATTTTATGCCATTTCGGCAACCCCGGTTTTGGCCGATTGACACGTTTAGGGGCAACTTTGGTCAATTTGGTCCAAAATCAGTCCGATATGATTAAAAGTCATATTATATGCCCAAATGCATGAACCTTAAACTCAAAATGCAAAAACACATTTATAAACCCACCTCGAGCGCAAAAGTCCCCAAACAGTCCCTCCGGGCCCCGAG
>CANXYC010037259.1:0-27253 GCA_948193065.1 Aleurites moluccanus
TGCAGGTTGTGTTAATGTTGGTTATGAAGAGAGGGACTTTGGGTCCTGGGTATTAGATTGTAAAAGTAGAGTGGTTATGGCAAATTTTCTGTAGAAAATGAAGAATGGGGTTCTATGGGTTTAGGTGGCCTTATGCCTTCCCCATACCCTAGGACCGTCATATTTCCTGAAATGGGGGATGTGACAGCAAAAGATGTCAGTGAGAAAAAGTGAAAAGCAAAGAAAACACAAGATCAAATAACTTATTTTAGGGCTTAAAGGTAAATGGGAATGGAATCTAGGGGCTTTAACTTTCCCAATTAGGTTTAGTATGCAAGGGTATTATATCTAATAACAAGGAATTTAATCAAAATTATCAAATTAAAGATAGAAGTTTCCGATTTATAGTATTAAAATAATTTATTAGTTACTTCTTGATTAAAATCTATACCCTAGGTCTTCTTGGATAAAAATCGATATATGAATGTTCGTCACACACTCATAATTTAGATTAAGCACGAACTAATAAATTGATTAAATTCAATATATCAATATATAAACCCTAGCATGCATCACATAATCGGTTCCATTAAATATCCTATAAAAGAAAATTTAGTTCATGTTTGAATTAACAACTATAACACATTCAATATATCAATTTTATTCATCATTGCAATGATCATGTTCAAACAAATATAATTAACTAAATTAAAGAGTTTAAGGAAAAATAAATTTTAGTCAAAAGTAGATCGATTCCCAAATTATTTCTCATGGCCATGATGCTCTAATCTGAAATTAATTCCAATACATAAACGAAATATGAAAAATTACAACTGATCGTAATTAACAAAACAGATAATAGAGATATCACTAGGTATGAATCGCCTATAACACCTCTAATTACAAAGTAAGAAAACAAAAGAAACCCTAAAAAATCATTACTGTGTCTCGACCAAAGAACAAAGAAAAAAAAAAGAAACTGGAACTATGAACATATTGTGAACTCCCCTGCTTCTGTGTTCATTTTCTATTTTAAAAGCAAGAACATAATCCCCTCATTTGCTCCTTCAATCAAGCTTATTTGGTTGGCAAATTAAATCATAATTAATCTTCCATATATATTGATTCTTGCCATTTAATTTGAATTCGAAATTCCCAAGAAAATCCACACCGTTTAGATTGAAGAATTTTGTTTCCAATTATAACTTCATGGGCTTAGTGGATGAAATAAGGGCGTGGAAGTTGGGCAACAATAGGAACATAGGCTTGGGAAGCATCCTTGGGAGTGGGAGAAGCTGGCATGTAGACGGGCTTGGAGGGAGGCTCAAAGCCGTTGGGCCTTGGCCTTGGCCTCCACGACTTTGGCCAATTCCCCATGGCCATGGATTGTCCCTTTTAGGGCTTCCACGGGGTTGGGTCAAACCCAAGGTCGTGGCCTACTTCTTGGCTCCGCTGGACTCAGGTTTGGGCCCTTCTTCTTAAGTCGGTATTTTAATAAAAATACCTATAAAATAGAGTAAAAAATACATAAAATTAAGGTAGATTTATTAGAATAATTTATTAAAATTACTAATTAATAATAATAAAAGCCTAATAAAATATAGAAAATCATACTAAATTATAGAGGATAAATAATGACAAAAATGTGTCTAACTTGTATACACTTTTCATAAAAAAATAAAAGGAACATCCTTGGATAAAAAGTTACACAATGGTTGGCTTATTTTATAGCATGTCCTAAAAAGCTTCAAACATCTTTCACTGAAGTAGGCGTGAAAAATTCCCTATTATTTTAATTTTAGCCTTATTAACCTCAATCCCCTTAGTTGACACAACATGGCCTAACTGTTTAACATAAAATGTCTCTTTTCCCGATTCAAGTGGTCTCAAGAGTGTCCCAAATTTGCTTTGCCAAAATGCAATGGGAGATTTTACTATACTCCTCTCTACTCAAAGCACAATAGAGAATGTTCATTGCCTTTTGATTTCTCCCATTTGCTTTCTTCTCTGCGGATGTCCATTCAATTTTTGGTTTGATGACTTCCATATCATCAACGGTCTTTGTAGGAACCATATAACCCGCTTCAAATACATCATATAAATCAATACTATCACTATCTATGTAGATTTCTATTATATTTTTCCAATAGGGATAATCGGTGCCATTGAAGTAAGGTAGTCTCATGGTGGAACCGCTTTTAATGATGTCGGTTGCTTGGTTTGCCATTTGATCTTTGACCCAAAATGGTTAAATCTTTAAAGAGGCGGATTCAAAACTTTGATACCAATTGAAAGTTCCCTTGGCAACCAAGAGGGGGGTGAATTGGTTATTTTAAAAAATTAATAACAACATAAAAATAATAAGGAGAAGAATGAGAGAAAATTCACACAAGGAATTTATAGTGGTTCAGTAAAAAATAAGCCTACGTCCACTTCTTAAGATCACACTTTAGTATTTCACTAACTTTGATTATTTTCATAGGTTCAAAATCAAACCTTAAAATATTTTGACTCACACTAAACCTTACAATGTGTTTTACTATTAAGCTCACATGCAACCCTAAAGAATTATAATAGATGAGAAATAAATTACCCAATAACTTTTACCCAACTCTCAGAAATTAATTACACTTCAATAACCTTGAAGAATAGCAATTAATTCTCTTTATAATAGAAAACTCAAATATAAGCTTAAAAACACTTCAATGCTCAAAGGTATAAATTAATGCAATAAGAATGGTTGTTCTAACCCTATTAACTTCATACTAACCCATATAAATAGTCTTCAGCTTAATAGAGCCGTTTGGGTGCATTTAATTCAAAACTTCATACTTGCAACTATTATTTTTCTGTCAGTTTTTCAGGTGTAGCACCGGCTACATAAGGAGTAGCGAGTGCTACTTAGTAAGTAGCGGGGCTACTTATCTTGTAGCAGGTGCGACTCAACTTTGGATGAAGAACTTCACGGCTGCGACTTTTTCAGCAGCAGCGGTGAATTAACTTAGTCGCGGGTGCTACTTAATATGTAGCAGGCACGACGCTTCAATCAATTTCTCCAAAAAGCTTCTATGTCTCTGAGCTCCTTCATTAGCTAGCGCTATTGCTCTGATCCTTATATCCTTGAGCTTTTGGATTTGAAATTCGCGGCTGTGAGTTATTTTGTAACGGGAACTACTTCCTTAGTAGCGGGGGCTACACTTTTAGGCTCATACTACTGGACCTTTTAGAACAAATGTAGTGGCTGTAAATAATAGGTAGCTGTTACTAATTACTGTAATACCCTGAAATTATATTACAGTTACTAAGCAGTTTTATTATGTATCGAACCAATAGCACCGGTAGTAATTGTTCAGTTTAAGGAATTAGTACAATACTGAATTTAAAGTTATTTTTAATAGATACATGAGTAATGAAAGATCAAAAATAATGATAGTTAATAATATGAAGAAAATATAGAAAAGTATTAAGAATTATGAAAAATCAATAGAATGAAAAAATCGTAAATAAGTGGAACTTCAAGGGTATTTTGGGAAATCAACTGTCTAAGACCTATAATTATTCCAAAAGTTGTATAATGTTAAACTACAGCTAAAAATAAGCTTATTCATTCCCCACTTTGAAATCTAAAATTGAATAGAATTGATAAAATTAGTTACAGAAAGATTTCGGGTCAAAAGTAGAAATAATGAAAGTTTTAGGGTGAAAAACCTAATTTTCAAAACTTGCCACCTATAAATAGAATTCTTAGCCATTTTCTATCAATTTTCTCTCTTCTTCCTCTCTTCTCCTTTTGGCCGAACCATCATCCACCATTTCTCCACCAAATTTCATGCAAATTTTTTAAGAAAAAACCATAGAAAACTTGAATTCTAACCTTGTTTAACCTAATCTCATCCATTTCTCACAAAAAAAATCAAAGAAAACCAAGAATTCCTCACATTGGGATTTCGGCCACACCACCGCATTGAGGTAATTTGATGTTTTCTTCATCCTTTTAAGTTAATTAAGTGTTTTAGATGTTGAATTAGATGGGTTTAGCATTAGATTTCATTAATTTGTTCAAATTGATGGAAATTCCAATTTTCAAACCCTAATTAGGTTATGTATGAACCAAACCCTAGATTAAGCTTCTATAATCCATAATTAAGATAGATTATATTTAATTGTATCCATTGAAAGTTGATTTAGTGATAATTTTGGTGTAGAATCAAATGAAGAGCGAGATTATCATATTTGTCTACTATGAAGAAATTGAAGAATCAAGTTGTATTTGGGAAATTAGAAGGTTTATGTGAGTTTAATATACATCATATTTCATGCCTAAAATCATATTTTGAATTATGGAATCCATCTTCAATTGTCCATGTTTTGGCCGAACCATAATAGGCTTGTTCCTTTGAAGTTTTGTTTGATTTTTCCCTTGAATTCCAAGGCAAATTTGATCCATTATGTATTGTTATTTGTTGGATTTCTTTTGCCTATTGAATTGTCTACATTGTGAACTTGTTATTTGATATTTGGGCATTGTTGAAAATGCACCAAAACCTAACCTAAATGCCTTATGAAAGTTGTACACTAAGTGTCCGACAAAATACCTCAATGAGTTTTTCATAGGCCTACCAAGCCAATGCCATCGTTGTCTAGTCAATTGCGCCAATTTAGCTGATATTGATTGACCACTTTGTTATCCAACCCATACTTGATTGTCATTCCTATTGTTATTCTAATTACAACTTCCATTGCTTACATGTGATTGATTATTGATACCGATTGATTAATTTGCAAACCATTTGATTATTAATGAGTTCATGGATCCCTATTGGTTCCTATTGATTAATTACTAAAATTAATGATTCTATTGCATTATTATATGTTGATTTGACAGAACTACCTTACCGACGAGGTAATGGGTAAATACTGTCGGTATTGTATACAATGTATATGGTTAATTTCCTAGCCATAAGGCTTGACCTACCTTATGTAACTTACGTGTGATTTATATATTGTTATATGAGTTAAGGCCCATCATCTGTCATATCCATATGATCTGTATGTTGATGACCTGTTTATTGGATACAAACTTTTATTGCTACCTAACCTTTTTTCTTCTGTTAATTGGTGTGCAAAATCTATTAACTGATATTTGTTTATCTATTTATCTTATTGATTATCCAACCCTTATATGTGATATGATGTATATTAGATTCACTAAGTATTTTTATACTTATTTTGTAGTTGTTAAATATTTTCAGGTTAGGAGTAGTTGGCAGGTTTCAGATTATCTTCTTCTATGGAACCAACAGTTTATTTTGGCAATGTAATTATTTTATCTATGACTTGTGTAATATTTTTCTAGTAGCTCCATGAATTTGTATATGAATATAGATGGGTTGTATATATTGATAAACAATAATATTATTTGAAGGTTAGTAATGTTTATTGCATGTGTGCTATAATGATATAGTGACAGAATTACAGAATACATAATCGGAAATAATAATTAATTAGGTAACAGTAAGATCATAATTGGATATGTTTTGGATTTTACGAGTGTCGGTCACATCTAGCAGTTCCTGCATCCAAGGACCATCATATTCCAATTTTAAAACGTGACACTTACTTAGTAGCGGACGCTACATAGTGTATAGTGCATAGTGTGTAGCGGGCGCTATAAGTGCAAAAGGTGCATTCTAAAAAAAGAAACCTTACAAATAATCAAGCAAATAACATTAATTGAATAATTAGTTCTTTGTACCCATTAAAATAAGCATGTTAGAATACTTAAGGTCTAACACCTTCTATGCCATCATCTTTGTACCTGTACCCATCTTTGTCACCATATCCTTTATGAAATCCACCATATTGTTGTCTGCCTCTATATCCAATGTTTCTTTCCTTTGCAAACTCATCTTTTTTTGAACTTTCCATAATATAGTTATTTTTATTGCAGATAGGGGTGACATTGTTTCAGTTTGGTTGGTTTGAAAAGTTATTATCAAACTAAATCAATTTTTTCAGTTTGAAAAATTTTCAAACCAAAATAAATCATCATTATAACCAAACCTTCGATTTTATTTAGTTTAATTTGATTCGATCATCTTCTGTTTATCTGTTTCAAACCAAATATATTTTTTTATAAATCGTCATTATTTTATTATAAACTATAAAAAAAAACACTGATAAAGTATCAGTGATAAAAAAAAATCCCAAAAATTATTCAATGCACAATGCAAAATTTATCAATTTCATTAATTAATACATATAAAACTTGTATTTTTTTCTAAGACTTATATATATATATTTTTATTTATCTTTAATTAATTTTCATGATTGATATTTTTTAGAAAATTTTGAAATTAATATTAGGTTAAAAAATATGTGGTTATATATAAAATAAAATCAAATATATTCAATTATAATAATAGAAATATATATATATATATATATATATATATATATATATATATATATATATATTAGGCTCTAAAATCACCTATCGCAGCATAAGGGCATTCAAAGTGATAAAATCACAGTTTAGGGTAAATAATTATGTATTAATCAAAAGTCTCCTCTATCAGTTTATAAGGAAGCTTATAAATGCGTACAGACTCTAACAGTTTATAAGGAGGCTTATATATACTTACAAAAATCCTAAATAACAAAAAGATATTAAACCACAATAAGAAGAAATCAAAATAAAAAGTTCAAAAAATAATCTAAAACTAAAAGTGGCCCAAAAATAACTTAAATGAAGGATTGGAGTTCAATCAGGCTCATCTTGGCTTAGTGGCGGATTAAAGTAAGGCAACAGGGCACGTACCTCCCTTAATTTTTAAATTTTTTTATGTAAAATTACTATTTAGTTTTTAAATTTTATAAAATTTATAAAATGATCATTTTATTTTAAAAAATTAATTTTTTAATTTCTGATAAAATATTATTTAATCTCATTTCCTTTCATTTTTCTTTTTTCCCCCTTAATTTTTAAATTTTTATAGGATAAATTACTATTTATTTCCTGAAATTTGCTAACATTAATAAAATAGACATTCTATTTTGAAAAATTAGTTTTTTAGTTTCTAATAAAATATTATTTTATCTTATTTTTTTTCAATTTTTCTTTTCCTTCATTTTCTTTTATTTTCTTTCCAATTTTACTTAATTTTCTTTATTTTTTCATAAATTTATATCATTATCAAAGTGTTCATTCCTAAAATTTATGTGTCCTTTTCTAAATATGAGAGGTGCTCTTTCCTAAAAATTTTACGTTTGTCCCATATTTTAGCTTAAAGCAATGAGCGCATCATAAAACATGAGAAAGAGTTTTTTTTTTTTTTAATATATAATAGGACATGTAACTCATTCCGAGTTAAAAGTTAAGATATATTATCCTACTATTAAAAAGACTCTATTTTAATTTTTATTTATGTTTTTTTTTGTCCAAATGATATGGAAACTAACTGCTGACACTTTCCACATCAATGGATAAGATTTATTCTTTAAGGATCCATTTCCATATTCACTCGTTGCTACCGTTTTTGTTTTTGTTTTTCCATTACCTACTTTCAATCAAATTCGAATTTGCTTCATTAAATTAAAATATTTTTCCAGTTTTGAATTGCTTTAGTATATCCAAATCCCATCATATATTTTGTGGAGGACCCTTCATTCTGTGAGAATTTGAGAGGATTGGTGAATTTTGAGAATGGCTAATTTCATCAGTTTTTGTTACCCATTCAAAGCTTCTTTTTTTTTTTTAATGCATCCATTTTGAAGTTCAATTGTTGCATGCAATGTTTAGTTATGGCTGTTCTCCACTACAGAAGTATGCCCAACTTCAAGAAAGCCTTGTACAAAAATGCGAATCAAATTGAATAAAAGTGGGCCTCTCCAAGGAGGATCATTTCTTTTTCTCTAAGGCTTGGGAATTTATTTCTTTCTGCAATCTACATTTATTCATATATTGTTAATTCTCCATTTTCAAAAATTATTATTCGGATTGAGATTTTTAAAATCTATAATATTTATTAAAATATGTAAAATTAAAATTGTGAGTTTTTTATTTTATAAATTTATATAATTTCACTTATTTCGTTTAAATTAAAATTTATAAATTTGAATGACATTTTTATAATAAAATAATAATTTATAAAATTATAGGTTTAATTAACTCCATTTGAAATTTAGGTCAATTTATTTTGTAACTTTTGTATTAATAATAAAATAATAAAATTGAATTGGGATATAATTAATAATAAATTTTTAAATTAGGATGCAATTGAAAAAAAATGTAATTGCAAAAATAAAAAATATATATAAATTTGCTCATTAAATATTTATATTTAATTTTATAAAATTTTAATATTATTATTTATTTTTAACCAAATAAGTGAAATTAAAATAATAAAATAAATGAAATCTATCATTAATTTATATCATACCTATTTAGAATAATATTTATATAATAGTCGAATTCAATTATATCAATAAAATAAAATTGAATATTGAATAAATTTAACTTAAATTATTTTAGATTTTATAATTATTAATAAATTAATTAGTATTCAAAATTGCATTATTCATCATGTAATGAAGAAAGAGAGGGTAGGAAGGCAGGGAGGCAGCAGGTCTACTAGGAAAAGGTGAGAAGTAGGGTCAAAGGAACAGACACCAATGGTCAAAATATTGGGACAATGATAAGAACTGGAATATCTGATTGTTGGGTCCATTTCCACTTTCACTATATTACACCACTAAGTGACAAACATCTCCATCTCCTTCATCAATCAATAATTTAATATTTATATAAACATAAGTTTATATCAAACAAAATTATTTTCCTGTTTTCTCATTATGTACCCTTCTGGGTTCTATTATTTCGCAGATAGTTTCCAATATTTATCCATATTTTTCCATCTCTCTACATTGTTTTTTTATAGTAAATATAATTACAACAAATTCAATAATTTCATAATCTTAAAAATGATATTTGTTTATTAGAGTGATAAGAAATTTATTTATTTTTAAATAAGATTTTGAGTTTGAATTGTGTAAACGGAAAAAATAAATATTAGAAGAATTTTATTTTAAATAATTTCATTGGATTCAAATTTAATATTGAATAATTTTATAAAAAAAAATAACTCTATTGATATTAAACAAAAAATTCATTGATACATTATTTAAATTATACTAAATGAAATTTATTGACAATTCTTTTCCTCCATGGAGGTGGAGTGGAGATGGAGGAGGTGGTGGTGGGGATAAGGGGCGGAGATGGTAGTGGTGAAGGCCTTAATTTTGGAAGTAGTCTCTGAGCAGCCATTTCCTCCTGCGGGAGACTTACTTTATTACTACCATCATGTCTCCCTTGATGCAGCAGCAGTAGCAGGTAACAGAGTGTCGTACTACATTAGCCCAACCAAGGCTTTTGTGGATCCCTCAATTATGCATTTGATGCCCATCACCAAACATCCCTCTTATTATTATTATTATTTTTACGTGCATTACCGTCTCCTTCCTCTAACCAGCATAACTCAATTTTATTTCTCCTTAATAACTTTATTTTTATCCATAATTAAGATTTAAAAGGAACAAATTTTAATTAAATTCATAAATTTAATCAAAATTCCTCCATATAAATTTGATCTAGAATTTATATGAAAATTAAAATAACTCAAATTTATTGAAATTCAACTTATATTATTTTGTTGACTAAATTCGAATTTAATCTGTTTGATCACCAAAAAAAACTATTTGTTTGTCTCAAAATAAATTAATAAGGAAATACAATTTGTCCTAAATCGACTTACAATGTATAAGAATTCACTTAGACTTGAAATCAATTTTAGTAATTAATCCAATATATAATTGGATTTGTCCATATAAAGTTAAAGTGATCCACTACAAGTTACCTCCATTTCACTAGTAGCTTTAACTCATAAAATACAAAGAAAATCTAAATTCTTAAGTTATTAGCATATAGGCAAAACATATTTTCAGACCCTTAAATTTTATTATTTTTATCTATTGAGCCCATATATTTCATTTTGTACTGATTGAATTTTCAAACTTTTGATTTTGTGTCTATTGAAAGATTATTTGGCAATCCCTAACGAATGTGTACTTCACATGTGTTAAAATCGCGTTATGTATTTTTTCATCTAATGACTGAAATTCGATTTTCTGACTAGGATTATTAAAAAAAAAATAAAAAATATTTATTTTTGAACTCACTAAACGCCATCGTACCAAAGACTTCTAGAGGAAGATTCAACAACTTATTATCCTATCTTCTTACTTCATTCAAATCCTTGTAATCTGAAAGCTAATCTTTCCCATTTTCCTTCCTCTAACCCTAAATCGTTTAGTCTCTCTCACATAACATTAATATAAAAGCTATTACAGCTTGATTATTTCGCGTTGGTCATTGTCAGTGACTGTGTTCTATTGAAATTATTGCATTTACGATCTTACGTAGTAAAAAAGATATGTCAATTTTTGCTGCTTTTTTGTTGACTGTGCTCGATTTATTATAATGGTGTTGGACCACTTTCTTTGTGTTTTTTATTATAATGATGGTAGACCACTTTGTTATATTTGTCTTTGTCTATTATTTTTTATTTGTGTGGGCCATGTTTATAAATTGATTTTAGTTTTGTAAGTAGGTTTTGGGTTTTAATAGATGTTTTAAATAAAAAATTTATTTTATTTATACAAAATTAGGGTTCGTGAATATAAAAAGAGGGTTTGGGATTATAAAATTATGGTTCAGTATTATTAAATTAGGATTCCAAATTATTAAATTATGGTCTTAGATTAACAAAATTAGGGATTGGGATTATAAAAATAGGATTTAAGATTATTAAATTAGGGTTTCTGATTTTGAAATTAGGGTTTGGGATAATATCATAAAATTAGGGTTCCTAAAATTAGAGTTTTTGCATATAATAAAAAATATTATTAATATAATGTAAAACAACAGTTGAAATTATTATTGTTTTGTTTATTATTTGTTTAAGATCTATACCCCTTATCTATAAACTTAAAGCTAATTGCTTTGTTTATTATTTATTTTTTGTATGTGCAGGATGACTGATACAATTGTTAAGTTAGTTATTAAATATAGGGGTAGTTTTATTAAGGTAAACAAATGAGATTATGTTGGGGTAGGGTTAGTGTAGTTAATATATTTATGGATATAGATTTGATGAATTACCCTAATATAATGTCATATATATTGGACCTAGGTTAAAGTCAAATTTTTGGGTTATATGCTAAGGATAAGAGTGAAAATTTTTTGTTAGTCAAGGATGATGCTTCATTGTCTAATCTAACACTGAATGTTAATTCAGGTGACAATATTGAATTTTACATGGATCACATTAGCACACTTAGTGGTTACAATGACAGTATCAGTCTTCAGAGCCAACCTTTTGTAGAGATTGTTAGACCTGCAGGGATGCGAGAGAATTTTGGTAGGGTGGAGGTGGTAGGCAGTGTTGTTAGTGGTGTAGATGCAGTTCTCAGGCCTATTGGTTGGGTAAATGCAGGGAGTACTGGAAGTGGTAGGGTAGGTGCAAGGAGTAGTGGATTTGGTGGGGTAGAGGCAAGGATTAGTTCTGAAGAGGATGAAGATGGAAATGATGTAAATTATTTAACCTTTGATTATTTACTCATTGATGTGAATATACTATTTGATGAGTCTGATGAAGAATTGTAAGAAGTAAGGAACAACATAAGGGAATTTAGGAAGAAATTAGCAAGGGTGCAGGGTAAGGATGAGGGTAAAAGTGAAGGTAAGGGTGAGAAACACTCAACTTGTAATGAGATAAAATTAGGGGAAGATTCACAAATCGATGAGGAGGAAAAGGAATTTGATGATGATGATGAAATTGATGAAGAAGATGAGGTTTTAGGTGGAGATGAAGATGACAATAGTAATGAGTACTATGATAACTCATATTATGGGAGCTATTATAGTGAGTCTGATGAGGAAAATAATGATGATGCTCTTAGGAGGAAATCAAATAAGTTTATATTTGATTGCAATGCAAGGATTCCTATTTTTTGTTTGAGTATGGTTTTTCAAAATATTGATGAATTTAGGGATGCAGTGGCTAGATATTCAGTGCTTAAGAGGTTAGGAGTACGTTATGCTAAGAATGAGCGTAAAAGAGTTAAAGTTAAATGTGCCAAAAGCTGCCCTTGGGTTTTATTTGTACGTAATGACAATAATGATGACACTTAGTAAAACCTATCACCCACATCACAAGTTTCACAGAGTTCATAAAAATAGGTTTCAAACAGTGCATTTATTGCTAAAATGTACAAGGATATGATTGCACAGCAACCTAATATCACCTTAAGAGCTTTGAAGAACTTATTGTGCACTAATTTGAAATTGAGTGTGAATCTAAGTGTTTGTAGAAATACTAAATATAAGATGACGAAACAAATTATGGGTAATTATAGGGCTAAGTATGCTTTGTTGTATGACTATATATATGAAATTAAACATAGCAACCCTGATAACACTTATTGTGTTATTGCATCCAAGGAAAATAAGGATGGAATTAATGAGTTTTTAAGATATTATGTTTGCTTTGATGCTATTAAGAAGGGGTGGTTGGCAGGTTATAAGCCAATCATAGGTCTAGATGGCTGCTTTTTAAAGGATTTTTACAAAGGGCAATTACTTTGTGCTATGAGTAGGGATGGGAACAACCAAATTTTTTCACTGGCTTGGGGGGTTGTTCAGGTAGGAAAAAAAAATTGGAGGTGGTTCCTCAAGTGCTTGAAGCATGATCTGCCTCTTAGAGATGGAGAAGGTTTTACAATAATTTTAGATATGCAGAAGGTATGTATACTTTGAAACATTCCTGTGTATAATTACTTTGTTTAATGTGTAAAATTACTTTGTTTAATGTGTAAAATTACTTTATTTTCTGTGCATTGATGGGTTCAGCTTTAAATATGCAGCGTTTAGAGAATGCAATAATCAAGCATCTACCAGCCATTGAGCATAGGATGTGTGCAAGACACATCTATGCAAACTGGGCAAAGAAGTGGAGAGGAGAAAAGAGAAAGCTGGCTTTTTGGAGATGTGCAAAGTCCACATTTGTTGAAGATTTGAAAGGGAATTTGAAGAAGCTAGAGGAACTTGGTGAAGGCATAGTTGAAGATGTCTTAACTATCCACTGCCTTAGTGGACAAAAGCCTTCTTCAACACCGCCATTAAGTGTGATGTGGTTGATAACAACTTAAGTGAAACATTTAATGGTTGGATTTTGGAAGTAAGATGTAAATCTATAATTATCATGTTAGAAGAAATAAGGGTGAGAGTGATGAAGAGAATAGCTAATAAGAGGAGATATCCATCTACATGGATCTCAGATATATCACCTAGGGCTAGTAAGAAGGTGGATAAGAATATGAAAATGAGTTATGATTGGTTTGTTGACTGTAATGGGGATAATGGTTATGAAGTTGCTAATGTGTATAAAGTAGCTAATAGGCACTATGTTGACCTCAGTAAATGGAATTGCACATATAGGGAGTAGGACTTAACAGGTATCCCATGCCCTCATGCAATTTCTACAATCCATTTTGAAGATGATAATGTGGATAATTGGATTGCACATTGGTATAAAAATCCAACATATTTGAAGGCATATGAAAATACATTGAAGCCTGTTAGGGGAAGGATGTTCTGGCTATCAACTGACAGTGAAGTTATATTGCCTCCACCATCAAAGAAGATGCTAGGAAGGCCAAAGAAAATAAGGAAGAATGATAAAAAAAAGCCAAAGAAAGTAGGCAAACTTACTAGGCTTGGGGGGGTTATAACTTGTAGAATATGCAAGTCAAAATGCCATAATGCAAGAAATTGTTCAGAAAAAGTAAAAAATAATTAGGTAATCACATTATTTTCATAGTTTGCTTAATTTTATTATAAAGTTTGATATGATTCTTACTTATTTTGTTATCATTTTCAGCCTAATACCTCAACTGTGAAAGGAAAAAAAAAAAGCTGCAACAACTAGTTCAAGTCAAACAAAAAGTAGCACATTCAAGGAAAAGTCAATAATTGCAAGTCAAGAAATACTTTGCCAATACATGCCAAACAAAAGAGCTAAGTCGCTGGCTAATAAATCAACCAAAAAGAATGAAGCAGCAACAACAACAAAGGGAATGAGAGTAACAGATATAGCACCAACAATGACTAAATGAACTAGAGTGGCAAATGATAGGGATTTTTAAGCCATGTTTGCAGGATATCAAACTATAAGTCAAAAGTTATTTGAGCAGTATGCAAAAGCCAGTGAAGAAAGTTTCTAAAATTTCATTTCAAGTTCAAGTCAACCAACTGACATAAATGTGAGTGATTAACTTGTTTTCCTTTATTTTTCTTGTATATTTTATATTGAACCTGCAGTTTACTCATTGATTGGTTGTTTTCTTGATGCAGTCAAGAAATGCAGCAACAACAGTTGGGTACTCACTACCAGGCATGCAATGGAAAGGTCATCTTGCAGTTAGTAGTGGTCAATTGCAGTTTGAAAGAGATGCAAGAAGAGCTACCTTGAAGTGAACGGACTTTAATGTCACTGCTAGGCAAACACAATGACTTTGATAATGAAGATATTTTTATTATTTTTGGGTTTCTGATATTAAGTTATTGCATTTGTGTCTCTACATATTTTTTTTTTTGAAGTAGAGAATGGTGGGACAATTAATTGGTTGGGAATGTTGGTAGAATAATTAGTTTGTTATCTTTTTTATGAATATTGGTTGTCTTATTTTGTGGAATGTTGGTTATGTGCTATCAAAAATAGATAGCAATAAATAGGTAACAATAAATAATATAGAATTACCTCAATGGTGCACAGTCAAGAATAGTGGCAATGCAAACTTATTATTTTTTTTTTGTCAATATATGGCTTGAACAATGCCTCAATGGTTCAAATGAAATGAAATTATATATTCATTATGTTGTGATTTCTTAATTTTTTTATTGGACTTATTAACTTTGCATTTGTGATTTCAAAATTTACTTTTTGTCTTATTAACTTTGTATTTCTCATTTGTGATATATTTGTTATCATTTAACACAACTAAATGGAAATTTATAACTAACAAATTACTGTCAACTATGACATAAGGTAAATTTAACAAATTACATTATATAATCTTTTTACATAAACAACTCCCAACCTCAGTTTTACAATAATTACCTTAATATATTATTATATAATTATTTAATACAAGAAAATTACTACAAACACAATCATACCTAACCTATACAAATTTCTCTGTGATTGCAACTTCCTTATTTCCTCCTCATTTTCCTTTTGGTGCAATTTCAGCACCTCATTTTCTACCTTCAGTTCAACCAACTCATCTTTAACTTCTCTACTCACTTCGGCAATTTCAGACCCATTATAGCCCTTTCTAAACAGTTCATCATGCCAGACAATGAAATCACAAAATCTTCCCTACCAATCATCAAATTAATGTTTTAAAAAATAATAAATAATAATTACAAATTATATAATACCCACATCACACTAACCTCAGTATTAGAACACTTGTGAAATATCTGCCCAAGATTCTTCTCAGACTAGGACATCATTGTATGCGCACAATGTCCATGAAGACACAGTAATACAGATCAAGACTATCACCTAATTACCGCAAAAACATATTACCAGCTACAGAAGATCGCAAAGGAAAAGACCACAATAGAGAAGCCTGTGATTCCATCCTCACCTAAATAAATTGAAATGTTTTCAGGTCTTTTAACTATACCCAAATGTAGATCAATCCAAATATTCTTCTTCTTTTAACAATACCCAAATATCTATAATTCAAATCTTCTTCTTTCCCAATTAAGCGACAATGGAAACATGCAATCTGAACAAAATCGATGGATTTAGAGTTCTTAATGTAAGAAAGAAAAAGACTTTGGTACGATGGCATTTTGTGAGTTTAAAAATAAATGATTTTTTATTATTAGGTTTTAATAATCCTAGATAGAAAATCGAATCCCAGTCATCAGCTGAAAAAGTGCATAATGCGCTTTTAACGCTCGTAAAGTACACGTTCGTTAAGGACCGTCAAATAATCCTTCAATAGACACAAAATCAAAAGTTCGAAGGCTTAATTAGTACAAAATGAAACATAGGGGGGCTCAATAGATAAAAATAACAAAGTTTAGGGGCCTGAAGATGTGTTTTGTCTATCATATAATATTATAGTAAAATATACCTTTTCATGGTATTGGTTGATTGTGATGTATTTAGTTTATAAAACTATGTAACTAGAGAAAGTGAAGTAATAAACATGAAAAAAAATGAAGAAAAAGGGACTGTAACTTTTAAAAAATGTCCAATGGTTAAAGATAAACCATCAAGAGAGAGGGACAGAGAAATGTGAAATATATATGGCAGGTAGGTAATGGCAATGGCAATGCTACAACCAAAGTTGTGAAGGCTTACTAACAAAGTTTTGTAGAGAGTATGACATAGATGGGTGATGAATTGATGGGATTAGACTATTAATATCAATTCATATCATTTGTCCCATTTGGTGTTTCATCTCCTGTTTTATGTAGCTCTATGTGCGTCACATCACTTTTTTTAAAGCATTTTGGCAGTCTATTTTTTTTTTTGTTAATGATATGGAGCACAAAAAGATGCATAAGATAGCAGATAAAACATCAAATGAAATAAAAGATCCATATTATATTAATACTTAATACATTTATAATTATATTATTGTTGTTATTATTATATAATTATTACTAATAACTTATCCAAAATTATCCTCTATTTATTTAAGTGTTTTGCATGATTAGATTATTTCAATAGGAACCATGATAGTAATGATTAATATTAAAAAAAAAAAATTATTTATAAAATATTATATTTATTTTTGATAAATTACATATCTAACTATATAAAATAAGATTTAAATTCGAAACCTATCTAAAAAAAATATAAATTTCTTATGATTGAAATTAGGTTTGGATGGTTTTCAAAACTATCATCTACTCTACATAACTCTACATTTAAATTTTTCAGATTATGCAGACCTTAATGCCTCTCTCTTTCTCTTTTTCTCTGCCTCGTTTTATTGCCTTTTGCAAACATTTCAATCATTGGGAACTTGAACACATCCCCCTCTCTCTTTTTTTCCTTCATCTCATCCTCTCTGCATTTACCCCAACCACTCTTTAAATAATTCATTTTCTTCCTTAGATATTATTATTCTTGTTAGAGATGGCAGGGTGACCTCCGGTTGGAGTTATTTTGGAATTTTTTTTTTTCCCTAGTTTAAGTTGGTTCCATTCGAATTATAAATACATTATAAAAAAAATATTAAAATGAATAGCAATTATTTTTCTATTAAAAGTATAAAAATTATTAAAATTATAGATTTTTTCTAAGAAAAATTAATTTGCTAATAATATTTTTTATAAAATTTATATAATTTATAACTTTCTAACATAAAAAAAAAATTATAAGTTCCAAGTTTTACTAATAAATAATTTACCTGCTTTAATATTGAAAAGATAAAAAATATATAAAAAATATTTATTTATATATTTATATTTAATTGAAAGCAATTGTTGTTTTATGTTAATTTTCTAACAGCAATTTAGTAGTAAAATTTACTTAATGCTAATTTTATGATTTATTGTAATGACAAATCAAATTTCGTATCAAATTGCCTAAAAAAAAGGTGAAAATGGGGTGGATTTACAGATTTTATATTAATTTAAAAAAAAATATTTTATTTTTTAAAATATATTTTATTACTTTATTATTAATCAAATTCATTGTAATATTCATAATGATCATTTTGGATCACGCAAATTATAGGACAAATTATATTCAAATTTGATCAATGAATTATGTGAATAACTTTCGAGCATTTCGAGTTTTATATAAATTTGAGCATTTTACAAGTTAGATTTAATAAATTTTAATCGAATTTATAAATAAAATTAAAATTATCACCTCTAATTGTTATAAATAAAATTTATAAAATTTCAAAAAACAAGTTATAAATTTAGATTTAATATGTTTAATATGTATGAATATTTTTTAAAATTATGAAAATATTTAAGGTTTTGTTTGGTACAAGGGAATTTCAATAATATAATGTATAAAATTTTTAGATTTTACTTAAATCTATCGTTTGGTATAAAAAAAAATTAAAATAAATCCGTTGAATTGCAAAATCCGACTTATGATAAAATTTATCAAAAATTAGGATTTTGAAATCCAACCTCCTAGGTGAAATTTGACAAAATCCTTTTTTTATTTTTTTATTTTGAGAGATTTCATAATTCTTTTTGTTATTCCAAACTTACCTTCAACCCTAATTATAATACAATGATATGCAATTTGATTATGGATTGTCATCGTGATTTTGTGGTTTTAGATTGTAATTTTTATCTCTGAAATGAAATAGTTTAAGTTTCTTAAGTGAGATAAACTTATGATGATCTTAGGCTCGTGATTATTCTGTGATTCCTCATGTTTGAACTAATAATCAGGAGTGGCGTTCATAGATAGAAATGGGCTACATGCTTTTGATTGTAGAATAGTGAAAGATTTCTTGAAACCATGAGATGTTTATGTGATGCAAAAGCTTCTTAGAGAGCCTTATACGGTTATTTTTACATTACTACCATACAAGTAATACTTTTTGTCTAATTAATGGTTTAAATAGCAACTGCTTTTAATGGATTAAGAAGGGATTAATTTTGAAAGTAAGAATTCTTAATCACAACCAGTGATTACAAAGAGGCATTGAATGCCATTAAAATTTCAAATTTGGTATATTGTCAATTTTTTTTAGATAATTGGTATTTTACCTTTTTTTTATGAGATAAGACATAATATTATTTATATAATCATGATAGTTGGAAAGAGTTATTAAAATAGAGTGCATGTGTAGGAAATAAGGATAATATTGGTTCGACTGGTTAATTTAAAAGATTGTTATCAAACTAAATTAATATATTTAGTTTAAATTTTTTTTAAACCAAATCAAATTACTATTATAGTCAAATTGTTGGTTTCGATTTGATTTGATTCAGTTTAAATATTTTCGATTTATTGATTTCAAATCAAAAATTTTTTTTTAATATAAATTATCATTATTTTATTATAAATTTAAGAAAAATACCAATAAAATATCGGTAATAAAAAAAATTTTAAAAATAGTTTAATATTGTACAATTTAAAATTTGTCTATTCCATTTATTAACACACCGAAAACTTATATTTTTTTTCAAGAATTAGGCACTTTTTTTATTTACTTTTAGTTAATTTTCATGGATGATATTTTTAAAATTTTAAATTAATATTAGGTTAAAAATATGTGGTTATATATAAAATAAAATCAAATATATTTAATTGTAATAATAGAAAAAAAAAATATATATATATATAACTCGGTTTGGTTCGATTTGAAATCGGAGAAAAAAAATACTCAATGACAAACCAAATTGAATTTTCAGTTTACTCTATTTTTTAAATTAAATCATATTAAATAAATTATGAAATCATCGATTTTAATTTAATTTTATTTGATTTAATCGATTCGATCTTTTTTTTTCCATCCAAAAAATAATAAAACAATAGATGATAGAAATGATAACAAATTATTAATTTTATTTTAAAATTTATAGAATTTAATTATTTAACTAAATATGAATTACGAAAGAATGTAACAATAAATTTTAAAATTATATTTATCATATGAAATGATAAAATTTATTACTTTTATATTTTATGATTTTTAATTTTATAAATTTTATAAATTTTAAATATTTTCAATTTAAATAAAATCTAAATTTAATTGAAAATTTTAAATTATTGGATAGTGGGCCAAATATCGAATAGAAAGGCAAATGCAGATATGACGAGATAATAATTTGAAGCAATAATTGGCATTTGGGTCGATACAGAGTCTGTTATTGTTGTCACAAAGCCAATGATCTTGCTTTTGGAAAAGCAAATTTTGCAGTCTGAGGGCGAGTCTTATCAAAGTGGGCTCCATACCCCTTCACATGTTAATTTTCATTTTCCAAATTGAACTTCAACCTTGTAAACTTTTTTAAAAAATATTAAGCAAAATTATTTAAATTTTTTTATTATATATATATATATATAAGTAAAATAATTACTTTTTCTTAAGGATTTGTCACATACATCCTCCTTGAGATCAAAATCTACCTTTCTAACTTTGCCATTCAAAAAATTTTGTTTTATATGTAACTTTATTATTTTTGTTGGTTAAATATATTTTGACTGGCGTTCGAACTTGTTACCTCACAATTACATAAATATTAATGCAGAAATATAAGTCTTGAAATTTATAGGCCAATTCAACCGTATAAAAAAGTCAAAGTTAAAAAATAGTCATTAGAGGTATTTAATTTTGAGTTTGATCAGGGTCTAATTCAATGAAAAAAGACATAACGAATCCAACTCATTACTTTTAGGAATGATTGACGGCGTATTTTGACCAAATTTTTTTTTATCTAGACCTCTGTTTTGACAATTTATAATTTTTTATTCATTTTTTGTAACTTTTATTTTTTTATTTTATTTTAATAGAAAATTCGTGTTAGGGCATTTTTTAAAATATTATTTTTATAATATTTTATTTCCTCATTTATGTAAATATGATAATTTATTTACTTTTCGGAATAAATTATCATATTAGAAAATTTTTGTTTTCTGGAGACTATTTCTTATATATAGTCATGTAAGTCTTAAAGTTGAAGTCAGTTTTTAATATTTATGTATGAAAGTATTCTAATTTTTATATTTTTTGAATCAACAAACTTTGATATCTATTAGTCTGATATTCATATATAATCAATAGACTCTTAAAAAGTTTTCAGTATTATTGAATTAAAATTCATTAATAATTACTTTATTCTTTTATCATTTTAATAGGTTATAAGCATTTATATATTCTATGATATTCAATAGTAGAGGTGACAAACGGATCAGATCGAGCAAATTTGGGTTGAGTAATTTTTTGTTTGGGTCAATTTGAATTCTGGTTAATTTGGGTATTATCTTTTTTGGGTGAGTCACCTCATACTGCATGCAGGTCGGATTATATATCAGGTTGATCCAAAAAAAGACTTCAGATCAAATTTGAGTTGATTTGTGGGTTTTAGATCGAATAAGATCAAGTCACCTAAAAATTATTTTTAAAAAATATTTATTTTCATTTTAAAAATTTTACATATAATTTCAAAAAGATTAAAAAATTAAGATAAGAATAATCATATATATAATTATAAATATTAAATATATGTAACTTTTCTAATATTATTATGATATCCCTATTAATTTATATACATAAGTAAAATTATCAAGATAATAAATTATTAATAATATCTTAAAAATTTTATATTTTATTTATTATATATTTTATTAAAATATCTTAAAATATGTCAAGTAGATCCAATAAATAAATAAAAAGAGAAAAAAACTAAATAAAAGAAGACAAAAAAAAAAAGGAAAAATAAAGGTCAACACTCAGCAACACCTGAATTTAAGATTTTATATTTACTGTTTAAGGTATATTAACTTTGTAAATTTAACTTAGGGTCCGTTTGGATAGTTTAGAATAAGAATTGAAATTAAATGACCCAATTTCAATTTCATTGTTTGGAAGTACATCTAGAATATGAATTAGAATTCCACTCATAATTCCATCAAATTATAATATAACTAGAAAAATAATTTCATAATTTTATTCTTAACTCATAAAAATTATAATTTCGTAACCACAACTGTCATTGCCACTCCCACTCCCACCCCACTGCCACTGCCACCCCCACCATCACTGCCATTGCTACCTCTACCACATCGATAGTGGTGGTTTGTCATTATTGACAATGACGGTTTACCACTGGTGATGGCGGTCCACCATCGCCCCTACCGTCGGCTGTGATGGTCTGAAGCAGGTGGTTTCCACTGCCAGCGTCGATGGCGGTGGTCCATCACCACTATCGTCACCTCCAATAGTCTACTGCCATACCCACCACCATAGTCACCGTCGACAGTGATGGTCCACTTTAACTCCCATCGCCACTGCCACAGTCACCCACAACCATATCCACCACCACCAATTTTTATTCAATTTCAATTTCAATTTGTTGTGTGAAACAAATGTTGAAATTACAATTCCAATTCTAAAGAATTGAAAATTTCAATTTCAATTCAAATTCTTTGTTCCAAATGGATCCTTACAAAAAATTATTAATGCTAATAAATAATAATAATTTAAACAAAATAATAACAAACTATTATGTTGATGCAAATGTTAGAAACTTATACAGGTGATTCTATGGTTGCTAGATCTATCAACGAATTTATATATATGTGCACATTTTTTTTATTATATATTATATAATATGATTTTACATTATTAAATATTTATACATATATTTGTATAATGATTATTCATAAATCATAATTATATGTGATCTCCATTCATTATTTAATAGTTATTTAAATAGTAATTTTTATAATTAAATTTTTATATATATAAATTTATCAAATTTTTAATTACTCAAAATTTTAAATTCTAAACAGTTTCAATTTTAATATAAATATTATAATATTAATTTTATTTTTGAAAATTAAATTATTTTTATTAATTTATTTTGTATCATCGGGTCGGGTTATGAATTAGGTTACATGTCGTGTCATTGGGTCAGATGGGTTGACCCGCATATTTCATTTATTCAGGTTCAGGTTATTTGGATAGGATCATTTTCGGGTTAGATGCTTGTTGAAATTAATGGTTTGGATTTGAGTACACTCATGACGGGTGGATAGACCCATATCTATTAATAATTAAATTAATTAAATAAGTTAATTAATTAAGATAATATAAAAGATTATATATCAGATAAAGGGAAATTCAAAAGGATATTATTAATATTATTCAAAAGGATAATATTATCTAATATCTAAAAAATCTAATCCAACAAAATTTTGAGAATTAACGTTTTCCTTTAGCAAAAAAATTGAGAACAGAAGAGAAAAGTACTCTCTATATAAAAATTAAAAATTCTCCCAAAATCTTATTCATGATGGTGAATAAGTTGTGGCATTGGTGGCATTTAGATTGTGGTTTAGGTACTCTCCATTCGTGACCGTTCTATAGATCGGTGACACAAGTTCACGCAAGTTTGCGCTACAGGAGGTAAGTACTTTAATGTATATTTAGATTATATGTAATCTAAAATTGGCATCATAATTGAAACACTTGTGTTCCGTGTTTTAATATTAATTGAATGTGTTTAATTAATTAAAATCAATTTAAATGCTGAAATTTATTGATTTTTGAACATGGCTGAGTTGGCATGTTTATGGCATAATAATTCTGTGTCATTATTATTTTTGTTTCATGATTTAAATATACCATGTTATAGTATACGTGTAGAGTTTTAAATCGACACCTAAAACACCTAAATCAGATTAAAATTGAGAGAGTTATGGCCTCTCAAAATTGGACCTTCAAATTTATAAAATTGAAATTTTCTGGGTTTAAAAAATTAATCTGTCACTCTATAAGATTAGGTGTGCATTTTCAAAACATAGGATAGAAGTGTCTTTTGGGTGAATTGACTACATAAATAGCATAAGGAACCTTGAAAACCCCCGTTAGAATGTTTTTAGAATCAGAAACCACCTTTATAGCAGCGCATGGGCTTTATGCTCCACGTACTACACATGGGCATGTGCCCACTCTTGTCACAAGCCATGCATGTGATCCCTTTTGCCAGGCTGCTGTCATTTGCATCACAACGAAGCATCGTTTTGGTGTGTGCGACAATGTTTCCTCGAAACGCCATGTCATTTCACTTTATCCTATCATATCCTGCCATGTGACAATACCGTGTCTCCCCTTAGGCATGATGTTATTCGCGTTGAATGACTTGTCATTTTTGTCTGTGTAGTGTGCCATTTTGGTAAAATAGCACATATCGTTTTGGCTGGAGCTGAGACTCCTGGCAATGTCGCATTGACTAATTTCTGTCAGGCCCCTAAGCCTACTTTTGGACCTCGTTTATTCGCCCTTTTTGTATAGTTCCATTCCAAATAATTTTATGAAATTATTGGTGATTTATAAATAATTTTTTGATGAACACAAAAAATATTTTTCTTAATTAATTGCAATTTTTATTTGATTAAAAATGTTAACATTTTTGCAAAAATTAAGAAAAAATATTTTTTGAGTTCAAAAATTATGGAAAATTATAAAGTTATTTTTTATAATATTTGTGCTTGCATTGAGATTCAATAATGTGTTTCTTGATTAATATTATTGTACAATATGTGTATAATATTATTCATATGTTTTCTGTGATAAGTTACAGAAAATAGTGGTATTGATAAATACTCCCATTGTAGCACACACAACTACGTTCAATGTAGAAATGAAGGTGAAAATTAGGATGTTAAAGGTTCAACTGCGACAGACAAGTATGCAACCTAGGGATTGCATATGTGATTTGGATGCTATTGTGTTGCACATGAAACATGTGCATAAGATATGTCAAGAAATCATATGGCTAGGGGGAATGAAGAAAGATAGGAACTGGTACTCAGTAATGCGTAATTCTTTAGTGAATTGCACTATACTTGGGTTACTGTATGAATATTAGGGATATAGACAGAAGTCTTACCATGCTGTAATAAAATTATTCCTTAAAGCAATATGTGAAAGAGGAGTAATGAGGTCTAAGGTTCGACGAGAAAAGGAAAATGTCCTTCGCAGTGGGAGAATAGTTCCGGTAGATAGGATACTAATTGGAGAGATGATCTAATTTTTACCAGAAGATATAGAAACAACTTTTGAAGAATCCATTCTGACTAGGATTGTCACGTCTCGATTTCGAGACTCAACGGTCCCAGGATGCAGGAGATGCCAGAGGCAACCGACACCCGTAGAACCCAGTATCACATACAATCATCAATTAATTAATCAATTACTCAATTAAGTTTTATTCTGGCATTCTGTAATCTGCCTGTAATTCTTACTGCAAGTGGCTAAAACAATCATCATATCATGCTATATCATTAATTATACTCCATAATATATCATACATATATATTCATAAACTAACTATATCATATACAATGCATGAAGCAGCTAAAAATATGAATATACAAAATACAATGTTTAAATTAATTACACTGCTAATGCAGGAATCCATAGAGAGTCAAAAGTTGGGATTTCTGCCTTTTACTCAGCATATAGAGAGGGAAACAATGAAAGGGTGAGTATATAAGATACCCAGTAAATCTAATATGCATCAATCATAAATATGAACTGAAACATCAATAAATGATAGGCAGATGAAATAATAATGATAGTCTGCTCAATAATATCAGAATACAAAATCAGGTTATAGCAGGTGACTGTAGAAGTAGTAATCAAGTCAATGGAAAGTATATCATATGGATAAGACAGATGTAGGTCCATGTAACGCATATAACATGTATCATCATGTATCAGTGAACATAAGACTGATTAGGCCTTATGGCTAGGACTGTTAACCCTTCCCAGCTAGGGTATCATTATACAATGTGCACATTGCCTACAGTGTGTACCCACTACCCTGTCGGAGTGGTAACTCTATCAAACCACATCGGAATCAATAAAAGTAAGGAACAAATCATTAGATACCATTATACAACAATGGTATCACCAAGTATCAATAACTCAATATCAATCAATTCAAGTAGCAATATACTCAATGGAATAGCAATAGCAAGTAGATATAAAATGACAAAGGGTTTGTCAATTAACAATGAGATGGAACATAGGTTGGTCATACATGAACAAAAGGTTGGCACAATTGGCATGTCAATAACGCTGGCGACGATGACATTCAAATGGTAGGCCTATGGATGAACAAGTGATAGGCCTTTGGAAAAATGAACTAGGCATTTTGTCAAACACTTGGTGTGCAACTTTGAATGGATAATTTGACATAGTTTGGGTGCAACTTCAATATTGCCCCAAAAATTAACAACTCAAAATGTAGGCTTTTCAATAAGCAATAGATATACAACAATAAACATCATTTAAAGGATCAAATAGGCTTAGAAATCATGAAGAAAAACAAAACAAAAATAATGGAATGAATAGTGATAAAGGGTTCGGCCAAAATGGGTCCAACAAAAATTATTTCCAATTCTCATTCTCATGCAATAGACATGTTAAATGATGCATAAAAGACTCACCTCACACTTTAAATGAGCTAGGAAAATTGATTTTCCACCTAAAACTTCAAAGGAGGCAAAATTGGCAACTTTGCAAATCTTGGTTTTCTACATCAAACCAATCATAAATAATTCATCCATTAGCCTCCAATTAACATATTCTAAGCTTAATTATCATTAACTAATACAAAATCAAAGGTTCATTTCATACAACTTCAATCTAGGGTTTCAATTTGGGGAAATGTCACTACCCAAACCAGGGAGTCGCGACAGTCCAAGGATAAGGGATCCGCCTGTGGCTACCGGTACCTCGATGAACCCTACTACAATTCAGCTATACATCTAAGTCAAGTTACATGCCATTAGATTTCACTTAGGTCTATTCCTTATGCTCACACAACTTATTCATACTAGTAGTTCATATTACACACAAGTTCATTTATGATAAGTCATCATCAGTATCATAGCTGCTTTAATACCAATCTGAGCAACCATACCATCATACACACATATATAAACACATATACATTAACCTAAATGCTTATACTTTGAATCACAGTACCATAGAGCTACTAGACAGAATTTGGATAAAAGATTAACTTAGATTAATTACATATATATGTCAAAATGTCTACGACGAAGAAAGAGTAGCCTGTGGAACTAGGATCTCATTGATACCTGAAAAGATTTAAAAACATGTGGGTGAGTATAAAATACTCAGTAAGTAATTATATACAAAAAAAAATTGCATAAAAATCATATACCCTTGAAGCTGAACTGGAACCTGAAATGGTTAGGAGCAATAATAGCAAGGGATAGAGCAAATAGTACTGAAACGTGTGGTAACAAGTGATGAACTATAAGTGTAGCATATGAAATATTCAAAGTATGATGAACAATGATAACAAGTAGTATGAGTCACATCACATATGATACAACAGGTAAATAGGGTCAAATATGTCAAGTATGCACAATCGTGCTAACAAGTATAT